>WOGP01004445.1:0-14016 GCA_015342065.1 Leptinotarsa undecemlineata | reverse complement strand
ATATACAGGAGGTTTCATTTGAAAAAATGAACTTTTGACTACTTTTATGCACAATGGAAATAATAGTAATTTTAGCACGCCCTATATGATATGGAGTTGATTTCTTGGTGTTATTTGAATATTTCGAGTTTGTCCAAACTATCATCAAAATATCAACCTACCTACCTACCTTTAATTAACAAACACTTTGCAATACCATATTTATATTTTCAATCTTTATCATTAACAGTATAAAAATAATCAATCAAATGTAGTAGAACAAAAAGTTTTTACAGAAAACTTGTTTTATTTCTCGTCTAGTCAGAAATAACATAACATAGTAATGAAATATCACTTATTGAATCTAATGAAAGAAAAATATAATGGCAGTTTATTTAAAATATACTTCTGTATTTGTAACAAAATTTATAAATTTATTGCGTATCAGTCATTGGCAATTGATCATTGTCACGCCACTGTCTCCTGCATTTCGATAATAAAGGATAGTTAGATGTTGCAGTCAAAACAACACTTCATAGCTCATACACAGTATAACAGTGAACGGCTGAGTGTAGCTAAAACGAATTGTCACAAGTAGGTATAATGCTAAATTTAGCATTATACTTGTGGCGTTGTCGTTTTTCTTTCCTAGTTACATAGAATTTCGAAATACATTTTAGATTTGTAAGGCAGTCAAACACTGTGAATCAATTTGTTTCAATAACCCTTTGAGAGGTATTCAACCGAATTTATTTACCGTTCGCCAGAACTGTGATAACATGGTTACATACTTTAATTTCGGTTTTTTTCATGTTTATTGATTCCTAATTTTTGTTCTTTTTAATCACCGGCCGTAGGCTTTGTATTTTTCATTTTATCTTATATTCTATAATGAAGCCGTCGACCTTGCATCATGAGAATTGCGTCACAATTTGGCAAGCAAAATATTTCATCGGAGTTTTTGAAACTTGTCATATGTTGGAATGTTGGAATTCGTCCTTGTATTTTTATTTTTTGTTCCCATTTCAACCCTATCGAGGTCAGAAATCAGAATAAGAAAAGTGATATGTAGTTGAATGTTCACAAGTCGGCAAACAAAGATAATTAATGCCATTTTAATTTTCTTTGGACAGCAATAAACTAGCGTTTTTCATATAGGTATGCCAAATATGATGGAATATCATCACACAGAATCGTATTATATCATTATTTGAATTTGATGTGTGGTTGTGCTGGGCGGAAGGGGAATCAATGTTCTCCTAAAAACGAATTATTTTGAATGAGGAGTATAGATATTGAATTGATCAAATTTATCAGAATATTCAAAAAAAGTATGCACTCTGTACTTTGGTTCTCAGTCAAATATATCATAAAATGTTTTCAAAAACAATTTTCCTCACCATCCATAAACTGACAATCATTGAATAATACACGTGAGATATTGAGTTCATATTTATTTATTTTCAGTTGAAGATGACAGATAGGATTGATATTGACCAACCACTATGGAATCAGAACACATTTATTGGAAGGTTCAAGCATTTCCTCTGGGTTACTGATCCAAGAACATGTGTTGTTAGTGAAGACACCCTAGATAAAGCAAAAGTTCTCATAGAAAAATATAGAAAAGGACAGGAACCTCCAGGCACAACGTTAGAACAAATAATTTACGCTAAGAAACTGTATGAGAGTGCATTCCATCCAGACACTGGAGATAAGCAAAATGTATTTGGTCGTATGTCTTTTCAAGTTCCTGGGGGTATGGCCATCACAGGAGCTATGCTACAGTGGTATAGGTGAGTGTCACTACTGAAAAGATACTTTATATGAAACATTTATACTTCTGAAATAATATATAGGTTTACTCACCAATTAATATCACTGGTCATATGAGTGCTCCTAGTGAAAATTAAATAAAAATGAATAAGTATCATTCGATGTGCTATTACTTTAATTTTTTGAACCTTTCAACAGTCTTGCCAAATTTTTTGCCCCTGTCTGTTATATAATGACTCAATTATCATTCATTCATTTTTTATTGCAAAAGTTTTTCATGATTTAGTTTCAGTTTTGGCTTTTATGCTCGGTTATATAAAAACTGAAATGCTCATTTTTATATACTTGAAAGCGCAAAAATAGAAATGAATTAATTCAACATTCAGTCACAAAAAATGATATTATTTGAAATATTGAGAACTCAATTCTATTCTGAAAACATTCATCATTCTCTCTATCCCAAATTTTTTTCAGATCCACTTCTTTGTTTTTTTGAAAAAATCTGTTTAAAACCTGTTTTTCTCTTAACCAGCTGTTGCCCCCTTACAAATGACAACCCTCAGAAGCCGAAATATGCGAGCTTAGGAATTAATGAGGTCTTACCTTTTATAGTGCTATTCCTATTACTTTTTATTATCACCTGTTATCTATTGTAGTAAAAATATCTTCTCTTTGTTTCTGATAATAACGTTTATGTCAAATGAATTATGAATGAGTTTTTTGGGCAGAAAATCAGTGTGGTTGAAAAAATAACTCTTTAGATAAATTATTTGATATGAGAAAAATTGAAGAACCATGTAATACTAGGCTCACAGACCTGTTTTCGTTGCAGTTACTTCACTATGAACACACCTCCTGTAAAAATGTCTCTTAAATGTATGTAATTAGATTTGGCATTACTTGATTAAAATCCATGATAAGTCAGTAAAACTTAATTGGTGAGATTTTCACTACACAGTTTATAAAACTGCAACTCATTTTGTATCATGTGTATCGAACATCTGAAGAAGCTATTGTATACTGAAACATGTATTGTAGTTTTGCACACTCTATAGTGAAAAACTCTGAATAACCTATTACTCAAATATATGAAATGTCAGGAATCGTTAGAAAGATACTAATCACAAGACCTTAGTATCATTTCAAGTTTCAATGAAATCTAAATACAGTGTCAACTTGATCTGATAGACTGTACTCAACTACTGAAAGATTAAGTATACTACTTGTATAAATAGCGAAACATGGTTGAAGAGACCTAGGTGCTTGATAGAATTCAGAGCTATTACCTGAGACTATATAGAGAGACATTATAATTGACAAACACAAAAAAATCAATCAAAAAGAAGAGGAAATTGTTATCAATAAAGTCTGGCTACCTGCACTTAGACTTAGTTACGATCTTAAAAGGGGTCACTTAATCAGAGCAATAGAAACGAAGCACTGCTCTCTACCAATAAAACAAATCCTGACACTCCAACCTAGACTGTAGGATCTAATGTGAGACCAACCTGGTTACATTGTCCTTTGCCTCATCAGCAGAGTATGATCAACAAACCATGAAAATAGGTTGGACACAAACCTGGAATAGTTAGGAAAAGTATTTTAATTATTAAGTTAATGTGATTTTCTGTAATTTTTTTACTTCTGGCAATATTGAATTTAGTCATAAACATTTGTTTTATTTTAAAAGATTACCCAGATAGAAGATTCAATTTTTCATGTTTAACCAGCTGCAATATGTTTCCAAAAACATTTTTTGTGACTCGATTAGTATAAAATACTCCTGCCACATGTGCCACAGGTACATGTGTACTGAAAAAACTGAACAATATAGTTTATTGTATGATTTTAACTATATATTTATAGGAAAGTAATTTTTTCTACTATGTAAAAAATGTTGAGAGAAGAGAATGTTTTGAATTTCAATTTGGAATATTTATTTTTTCTGCTCTCTATTATAAGTTTCTGTTAGTGAAGCAATACCAGATAAGTAAACCAATGGTAACTTATTTTTACAAAATAAAAGAAACCTTTTTTGAAAGACTGATGTGGCAAAATACGGGGTTGTAAATTTCAGACACTTCAAGAAAGATTCACTGAAATTTATATGCTTTTGGTTATGATGAGCTCCTTTGACCATAGTAAATTTCATTTATTTTTAGTCCATTATATAATGTTTCACTATTTTCATTATATTTTTTTTAAGAGAATGTTATATTTTCAAGTTTTCGAAACACCATCGGGTAAAAATTGTTTGAGTGAAATTATTTATTTTGTTTTGTGTGGAAATTATTACATAACTGTCATATTGAATTCATATTTAGATTTAATTTTTACATATTTAGACTTTTATTCCATATCGTTTGAAACTTTTGTATTTGAAGTATTTGAACCAACTATAATACATTTTGTTTTTGTGGTTCAACTTGTTGAATTATCGAATTATTATGTATAGGTCATGGAAAACCTAGGAAGGTCAGGGAATTTAATTTAATGAAAGTGCTGGTTACCCTGAAGACACATATACAGCAAAATGTGGAAAAGTAAAATATTAAAATAATAGAATGAATTGGGGGCAAGATTTTTTGTGTCTGTGATCACAAGAATATGCTATTTTTGTGTCGGCTTAGACCAGATAGACACGATGCTTGTCTACTTAGGCTTACAAGAGACAATGTATTTCAACAACGTTCGTGCAGCATCCATCTAGAAGCATAATTTGTAGCACATCAAATGTTGCATGAGGTCTGATTTTCCAGCAGTTGTATTAGGGTTAAAACTAAACTTTTTGTAAGTTCTATTCTTGATATATAAGAATGATTGTCTTCTTTTTTATAGAATTTGTTCATTAGTTGCATTTCTACTGATGGGCCCTGTCAGATGTAATCCAGGAATGTTGTTGTTTATCAGTAGGAATATTACCAAATCTTACCGGGAGAATAATAGTTAATTTTTTCTTGACACAGTTTTCTTTGCCTGTTTTTATTTTCTTTTTGAAATTGTTACCTTATTTCTATTTGGAACTTTGTCTATGAAACGGAGCACTACTTTACTGTAGTTAATTGTTTCGGTCTTAGACAACGGTTGCATATATAGGGACTTGCGAACTTTGACAATTGATAACGGCCATCTTGTTGAAGCTACATCTGTTGAATTAGTTGTCATTTATTCAGTCTGTTTTGCCAAATCACCTCGGAGGAATATAGCATTCAAAAACACGTGCAAATAATGAAATTGTTTTATCGAAATGGGTGTTCTGTTCGTGCAATGTAGCGCGTGCTTCATTCATTTTACGGTCGTCATAATTGTCCTACCGAAATGACTATTCGCAATGAGGTGGATAAATTTAAGTCCACTGATTCAGTAAAGGATCGACCAACACCCGTACGTCGACGACACGCAAGATCTGTCGAAAACATCGCCACTGTCTATGATAGTATGCAGGAGAATCCGAGGCAGTCGATTTCGCGTCTCTCGCAAAAACTCGGCATCTCGCAAACCACAACTTGCCGAACTTTGGGTCGTGACTTGGGCCTGCACCCGTACACAATTCAGTTGACCCTGGAACTGAAGGTAAACGACCATGGACAACAACGTGTGTTCGATGAATAGGCTCTGGAGCAGTTGGCAACTGACCTCATCTTCAGCGATGAGGCCTTTTCTGGATGAATGGGGTGAACAAACATAATTATCGAATTTTGGCGATATCAATCCACATGAGATTCAAGAGCATCTAATGTATCCCGTAAAAGTTACGGTTTGATGAGGATCTGGGCTGGCAGCGTCATGGGTCCATATTTCTTTGAGAACAACGTTGGCCAGGCCATTACTGTCAACGGCGAGCACTATAGGTCGATGATTAGATGATTACCAACTTTTTTTGGCCTGAATTGGATGATTTGGACACCAAAGACATGTAGTTTCAACAGGTCGGTCATGATCATCTCACATGTAGGTGATGTGAACTGTTCACCGAAATCGTGCGATTTGATCCAGTTCGACTTTTTCTTGTGGGTTTTCTCAAGTCACAGGTTTAAGCCACAAACCACAGCAGTCCTCAAAGCCAACATAACCCATGCCATCGATCAAATTCAGCCTGATTTATGCGCCAGAGTCGTGGAAAATTGGACGTTTCTAATGAGCTCCACCCAGAGAAACTGTGGCGGTTATTTGACCAATGTAATATTTCACACATAATGACAAATCACATAATAACAAATTCATATGATATCTCACAGGCACTTTGTTTTATTTGAATTTGAAGATAGGAAGCGCTTAATGAAATACCCTATAAAAGCAATATCAATTTCAAGAAATTAGTCCCGATACCAGAAATTTCAATATATGCAATTATCTTATTTCCTTATATAACTGACTGCATTTGTTATTGTCTTGTGTTATTTTTATAACTATATTTTTGTTTTTATCCATCTGACCCGTCAATGAACTTTGTATCCCTAAATAACAAAATATATTATAATTGATGTGAAACATCTATAGCCGCACGTTAAACCAATTGAATAACGTGCTCAATTATCTTCCTACTGGTTCGACGTTACGCTATCTCTTTCGCAACACTGAGCTCGGATACCTGTAGTGTATACAGTTTTGTTTACTACAGTATACACAATCTGTGTATACTTTTAAAAAATTAAATATGTCTGACAGTGATAATTCAGAAAGTAAAACTGAGCAGCCTCCTGCAAAGAAAGCAAAATCACACTATGAAATACTATCAAGTCATCAGTAAGGTAATTATATTTTCATATTTTATAATTAAAGTGTGCATTTATCTGTACATTAAGCCCGCGTATATTTGGTCTGTCTCAAGGGTCAGTAAATGTAAAATTTACTCGCTTGGTAAAATTTTTGTAATTTTCATAGCATATAATATTTTTTCATTAATTATTAATTTTAATTTCATTATTACGAAAAATAATGCACTAAAACACTTGTTTGATGAATAAATTTCATAAATACTGACAAAATTGTATTTCAAAATCAGCTGATAGCGAATAGCGTACGAATGTTTTCTTATTTGTTATTAACAGGAGTGTCAAAAAATTAATTAATTCATTTTCTGAGGATGGTGAGATTTATATCGAAATATTTATTATTGATATTAATAATTTAAGATCTTTAGTAATATATTGCAATAACTAGCTAAAATTCTTGAGTTTACTAGTATATTAAAGCCACATAAAAAAATTCAATGTAAATTTCTATTACATATTTTTTATAAATATTTCTGTGCCTAACAATCATCAAAGGGTTACAAAATATTATTATTGATGTTGCATCAGGCGTCCCGTGACGGCTCACAATTTTTATACAATAGAATGATTACCATGCCTATATTATTAAATACATTTCACAATCAACGATTTCAACTTTGGAGATATTTTGTGAAAATTTGATAGATCCAATTGTATATACCTACATGTATTTTAATTCTTTAGAATGTAGATCATACACAGAAGTTTCTTTCATATATAGAATATATAGAAGTTACTTTCAGATATAGACTAGAAGAAAAGCCCTTTCGAAACAACTAATTTCAGATGAACATTGAATTACATAAAAATAACATTATGGAATTGAAACATATATCATTCATAGGAACGCTACACAAGTAAATTATGAAAGAGTATTGATATTGTATATAGACTAACCATATAAAATTCCACTTACCTGGAACACTTGGTAGGTACTCATCGAAGTATTCTCATAGGCATTTTTTTTTTCTGAAGACGAAAAGAAATAAACTTAAATAGATTATACCATTTTGTATATGAAAGAAATTTCTGTATATAATCTATACATTTTTTTTAGCAAGAGTTTATTTTGAAGATAATTTTTTTTTCTTTTGAGTGAAATCTTAGATCTTGTGCAAGATATAACTTGAAAAGTGCTAATGGGAAGGTGATGACAAGTGTTTTCAACCCGAAACTTCGAGAATATTATGTAGCGTTTCTATAAATGATATCGGTTTTAAATTCATAACGAATGTTTGGAGTTCATTGTTTATTCAAAAGTAGTTTCATGTAATTTGATGTTCATGTGAAAGTAGTTGTTTCAGGGGGTTTTTTCTTCCAGTTTGTATGTGAAAGAATGTTCTGTGTAAGACCTTCATTTTTGCAAAAAGTTTAATTTAAAGTTGATTTCGTTCTTTCTTCTGAAGTTTCCTGCATTTTTTGTTTGAAAATGGAGAGTTAAAAAGCCAAAATTAATTTTTCAAAAAGAGGCATCACTGACACTTTTTATGATCGATGTTTACGTGTTAATTTCTTAGCCTGAGAATATTCTAACTGAACAATGATGTTCATTGTCGTACTGACATTTTTTGACGTTTTTATAAACAAAAAATAACTTAACAAACCTTATCGGGTTGTTGGAATTGTCATATGGCAGATAAAAAAGAGTATTTCTAGAAATATCGATATTAATGTGTTTGTCTTCAGGAAATTATTAAATATTCCGCCATTTTGTAGTAGGTGAAGATATTTACTTCATATTCTATAGGTGTGAAGTATTCATCAGGAGCTTCAAAACGATGTATCACAAGACCCCTCCATTCCATTACATTTTTTTCCAGATGGCGCCCAGTCGCCATCTTGAAAGTTTCATATTTCAGTTTCACTTCAAAATAAAGTATTCATGCATTGATTTCTCAATCCCAAATTTCAATTTTTTGAGTTGACCCGTTCGAAGAAATGCAATTCCATAAAAAGGAATCCTCAATTCTTCAAATAATTCCCTAAAGGAAGTGTTTCTCTTCGGAGCCACATAGGCTTCCTGAACAGCAGAAGAGCTACCCCAAATGAAAATCCCATTTGTTATCCCGGACTGTATTTCCCCAAAGTAGAATAGTAACAGTCCATGTATGTCAAGAACTGATTTATAACATCCTTATTAGTAACATTTGACATTGAGTAAGTTGGCTAAAGTTCTACAGTGTGTATTGAAAGTGTATTTGATAAAATGTATTACTTGAAAAGTAATGCATGATTTTTTTATGTTGTCATCATCTACTTGTAGCTCCAACGAAGGAATTCAATTTTTCCTATTATTCAAAATTTCACGCAAATTAACTAAAACTAAGACCTAATATTTCAATTTAAATCATAGTTGCCATGGAAATGATATTACAGTTTGACACTTGTGAAAGATTTAAGTGTACTATTGTCAACAGTAGTACACTTAGAGTTCTTCAAATTATTTTGTGTCATGGCTGCAAGATTGGGCGTAAGAATACGTAATGAGAGACATCCAGATCGTCCTCGTATTAGCTGCGGTACGGTAAATAAAATATTCAATGACACTGGTGGAGTATGAAAAATGATGTTAAAAAGTAGTCCTGTACAAAGACCAAACAGGAATGACAAGAATGATCAAATCATTACAGATTATTTCGGAAATAATCCTAATGCCAGTATAAGGAATGCCACTTTAGATTTGAATATTCCACGAGAAACTATTCGGAGATGTCTCTAAAGCGGCTTCCAGTTTAGTTGGAAACACTTCCAAGATAAATTTATCCAAATAAGTCAAAGGTTCGACAATTATACCAGCGATTTTTTTTGATAATGAATTCTGAGATATCACGTCCACAAAAATGATCCTCAAGTTACAAATTCAACTTGCAGATTAAAAATGAGTGAATATGAGTGTTTCTTTGAAGATATATACTGTTGTGGCGAAGAACTCTTTGGCGTACATCATTTCGAAAAATATGGTAATCTCTCTATCAGACAACTGTCAGCAATTATTAACAACAAAACTTGATTCATCGACGTTCTCATTATGAAACGTTAAATAGTTTTAATCAAGGGTCAGCTACGCAATACTAGCCTAATCAACAAGTTCAAAAACATGAAAAATAGAGATAAAGGTCCTAAAAATATGGGCGATAGATCATTCGATTCGGAATCACCTCTGGAAAAATATTTTTGAAGAATTTTGGTGCAGGTAAAATATTGCAATTGTTATTAACAAAATAAGATTTAAAAAAATTATATTTAGTTTTCCGTTAACAGGAGGAAATTTCCGATAAAAAAGCGCGCGCTTCCGCTAAAGAGAGTTTATCAAAAGAAATAATTATTTTATAACATGAAATGTCATTTTGAAAATTTGAAAATATTCTAGTATCTTCTTATCACTTGAATGAATCGAGTCCCGTAGAAAAAAAAATTATCACCATTTTTCAAAAACTTTTTCAATTGTTACTAACTAACAAATTTTTTCCCAATCTCTGTTGGCATAAATAATGGGATAAAAGGTATAAATAATTGGCCTATAAATTTTAAACTTCGTGGAGCCCTATTGATATATATACTTCATACGATCCTGTGATAAAAGTTCATAAAAATTCATTAATTTGTTAACTATGATTTTTCTAACTATTGCAAAATGAAATATCTAAAAATTTTTTATAAACTTTTTTTTTCCAATTGATATTTAGCTATGTCTGTTTTCACATTGAACAATGACAGTTACTCACATAGAATATGAATTTTTTACGTAATTTGTTAATTACATTGTTTTGAACAAATAGAGAAATTCAATATTTTAAAAAAAAATTTTTTGCTATTTTTTGTCTAGAGATAATTATGATTTGAAAAAACTATTTCTCCATTTTGATTTTTAATTGTTCAAAATCGATTTTTTCGTATTTCCATTGTTCAAATAATTATTTGAGAAATAATATTGCTTTTGAAAATCATAATTTACACTTTCAAATAGTTTGGCAAAAACAATTTTTTATACATCATTTAATTGTTTATTAGTTTAACAATTTGATAAAAACAAATATTGACCAACGTTAGATTTTTTTCTGAAGCAGAAAAAAATTATGAAAACAGCCATATATAATAAAGTGCCATAAAAATTATTGATTGATTGATATTGGAAAGTATTATTATGAATAAAGAAACATTTATTGCACTTTTTTATATATAACTGTTTTTATAATTTTTCTCTGCTTCAGAAAAAAATATAGCATTGTTCAATATTTGTTAATAACAAACTGTCAAACTGATAAATAATTAAATATTATTTTTTTCTACCAAACTATTTTAAAGCGTAAAATATGATTTTAAAAGCAAAATTATTATCTAAGTAATTATTTGAACATATGAAATATAAAAAAAAGATTTCAAACCATTAAAAATTGAAATTTAAAAATCATAGTTATCTCTAGAAAACAAAATAACAAAAAAAATTTCAAAAATATTGAATTTCTCTATTTGTTCAAAACAATTTAATAAACAAATAACGTAAAAAATGCATATCCTATGTTAATAACCGCCATTGCTTAATGTGAAAAAAGATACAGCTGAAAATCAATTGAAAAAAGCATAAATTATTTTTAGATATTCCATTTTTCAATAGTTATAAAAAATCATAATTAACAAATTAATACATTTTTATGAACTTTTATCACAGGATCATATGAAGTATATATTTATCAAAAGGGCTCCACGAAGTTTAAAATTCATAGGCCAATTATTTATACTTTTTATCCCATTATTTATGCCAATGGAGACTGGAAAAAAATTTGTCAGTTAACAATTGAAAAACTTTTTGAAAAATGGTAATAAAATTTTTTTGTCTACGGGACTCGATGCATTCAAGTGTTAAGAAGATACTTAATTTTTGCAAATTTTCAAAATGACACTTCATGATATAAAAAAATTATTTCTTCTGATAAACTCTCTTTAGCGGCAGCACGCGCATGCCGTAACAGCCGCGCGGAACCCTATATTCAACGTCAAATCAAAATTATAAATAATGGTGATAGAGTTTCGGGAGTTAGGATTTTTTTATCGGAAATTTCCTTCTCTTTAACGATCTTCTTTCAGAATTGCTCTAATATTAATGTTTTTTGAGCTATTAACGAAATACTAAATACCATTTTTTTTTAAATCTTATTTTGTTAATACCAATAGCAATTTTTTACCTGCACCAAAATCCTTCAAAAAATTTTGCTAGGGGTGACTCCGAATCGAATAAGCTATCACTCATATTTTTAGGACCTTTATCTCTGTTTTTCATGTTTTGCAACTTGTTGATTAGAATTTTACAACTTTTATTGTTCTAAATACTTCAAATACAGAAATGCGTCGCCTAAACATGAATATCTTCATTTATTTTAATGCGTAATGAAGGACAAGTGTGAATCTTCATTTGGAAAAAATTGTCTTACATATACAGAGTCTTAAAACATTATACGATCTAGTTTAATAGTTCATGTAATAATAAAGCTTTAAGATTTTGTCATATAACCTACGATATCACATCTTTTGAATTTAAAGCTTATTGAGCTGCGTCTGTCCAAAAAAAAATTTATTTTCGCAAAAAATTATATATAATATTCTGCCAAAATTTGCAAATCATGCATAGAAGTTTCTTTAGAACTCAAACTGGAAGAAAAAGCCCTTCTGAAACAACTATTTTCATATGAATATTGACTTACAGGAAAAACACTTTTATCCATTCGGTTTGTACTCTAAACATTCGTTATGGACTTGGAAACAGATATATCTAGCAAAGTGATATTTCAAATAGCATTTATATAAAATTTCACTCACATGGAAAAAATATGTTGGAGTTGAAAACGCTTGTCTGCAATTCGGATGCTTTTCTTCCGTTTTTCGGATAGTTTTCACATTTTTGGAAAGGACTAAAGAAGTAGGAAGCCAAAAACCTTTTTTCCAAAAATATTTTTCACATCGTCTGTAATTATTTTTGGAAAATTCATTCAAAGTTGGTTTGTTCCAATTAGGTTTCAGATCTTCCAAAACCGTCAAAGTTGACCATATATATTTTTCCCAGGTGATCTTTTACAGAGTTAGAAAATTATTTTTTTCATCATTAACAATAATCCACCAAGAATGATAGCACAAAATTTTATTATTACAGTTCATAAACCACTTCAACTTAGTAACATAATTAACAACTAAGTTTGTAAAGCTATAGTTACGAGTTGATGATCAACAGAACCAAAGTAATGGTCTAGTCCTCAGTATAAATTCAGCTAAGGCTCCTAAAGGAGAATGACTAAAATTGAATGGTGTGAAGTGATAAAATCCATGAAGTTCTTTCAAGGATACCAAGTTGGAGAAAAAGTGATTTGACGTGATTTTAAAACTGAAAGTATGCAAAATATTGTTTATACGATATATTCATTGTTCCCATACAACTTTTGAAAGTGAAATTCAAGATGATTGATGATCTTCAAATATAATGTTTTAGTATCTACTAAAAACATTTTTTGTGATATACAAACTAATGAGTTTTGAAGTGCCTGAAACGTATTTTTATTTATGACATATAATAAAACTAATTTCGGTGACGGTGCTTTATGATCAGATCTGATATGATATGATTTTTTTGTTTTTCTGTAATCCACTAATTTGTTATGAAAAATATATTTTGAAAGGGTAGAATGTGTTTTCCAATCATTGATCTTTAAAATAAACCGAACAAGTTACCAATAGGAATACAAAGTGAAGATTTGGAAAAATTAAAATTGTCTTTCACTTGGTAGAACATATATCCTGAATGAATTGAAGGGGTTATATTTTTAGGAATGATTAATTTTAATTAGTTAATTAATTAATCACTTGTAAAAATGTAAACCCATCAATTCAAATAAGATTTAATCAAATAGGTGAATGAATGTCATTACGATGTCATCGATGACATAAGTAGATGAAACTTATTCCGTGACATATAAACACGTAGTTCATGAATGAGTTGTGTGAATTTTCTATAATGTTGTCCAATTTGGTACTGAAGAGTCTTAGGGCGAAACATCGATGTATACCAGTGAGGATGACAGTGTTCCATGTGAGTGCAATTTGTTACCATTCATTTAAAGTAGAACTCCTGTGAATGATATCTGATTTGATTCCATAACAAATGTTTGGAATACAAACTGAGTAGAGAAAAGGATCTTCTGTATAATTCAGTATTCATATAAAAGTATTTGTTTCGAAAGAATTTTTTTCTATCGCGTAATTCAATGTTAATATAAAAAAAACTGTTTCAGAAGGGCTGTCTTCCGGTTTGTGTCTGAAAGTTGCTTCTTTGCATGATCTATATATCCATGTTTAGAGTTTCAGACAATACCAATGAAAAGTCAATAATTCATTCTTTACTGCACTTTTCAAACAGTTAAACTTTGATTTACAAATTACGAAAAATTACAACGCAATTAAACTAAGGGAAGGAATTATACGAAAGTAATTTCACATTTAC
>WOGP01004444.1:0-14016 GCA_015342065.1 Leptinotarsa undecemlineata | reverse complement strand
AGGTGTCTTAGGGATTTCAAATCATTTTCTATATTAGACAATGGAAGTCAGAACTAGTGAAATTCATCATGAAACATTGTCAATCACCTTCAAACAAACAGTGATGATGACAGTGTTCCATGTAAGTGAAATTTTACTCCCTTCATTCATCATATAGTGAAGGAATCCTATGATACCTGATTCGATTCCAATACACTTGTCTTGTATCAAGATGTAGGAGTAGAAAGCCTTTTTTCCCAAAAAACTAGAGGCCTACGTCGCTTCTTCTGAAAATAACAGATATTTTTAAAAAAGTTTTGAGGATCGTGAATTGAAAAATATATAAATACAGAACACTTTCACGCAGGTTGCAAATGCAACCTTCGTGATCTTTACCTAGTTTGGCGAAACATTTGATTCTGTGAGTCACATTGAATTTGAAGAACGTTTTTATACGAGGGCGGTCTGATAAGTACTTAGCCTTACCTCCCGAAGGCTTCACTATTACAAAAGAAATTTGATTTGTAATTTTGCACCGAACTTGCTACCGATTTCAACAGTTTGTGTTCGTTTTTTCAAACAACCCTACATCATTTTCAACGCATGACTTCTTATACCATAATTACACAATATTCTGAGTAGGATTTTACAAAACACAGTATCAAGAGCCTTAGCCAAGTCCATAAATACCGTACGACAATTCAAGAACTTGTCGAAGACTCCTTCTTCTTTTCACCAAATTTATCATAGTACTTTCAGTATTTATTTTATTTATGATTTTTCAAGCAAATTTATTGTTGACAGAAATTAGTCGGTAAATGTACATATTTTTGAGTTACTGATTTGTAGACTGGAGTGACTCTACTAACTTTCCACTGGGATGGTGTATTACCCCTTTTGGAACATAAATATATTAATTTCATTTGCCTTATTCACATGTACATTATGAAAAAGTTATTCGATCGCTGGGCATACCGTGTTGCCTCTCGATAGGTACGTAGGTAGCGTTTATATATGATAGTAAAAGGGCCTCGAAAATGGTGAAATATTTGCTGCAATTTCATCGAATCCGGTAGCATTATTCTTTCCACGAAGAATGAAATGGCCGCGAACATCAAACAACCGCGAATCGTCCGCCAAACTTGGGCGCTCTTGCCCACGTCACAATTGGTTTATGGCTGCCAGCGTTATTTTTTTAGGGCATGACTTACAACATTATTTTCTATGGATCATGATATCTTCGATTGTTTTTTAAGTTTTTCTCAGTTACCATTGACCTTTTTTGACTTATTTTCATGATATCCATTTTTCTTAAGTTATTGAGTTTATTTCTATGGTTTATTTCGGAGTGCTTTTGAGCAGAAAGGTTTCTTAGGCTATCCTTCGTTTTAATCGATTGAATCAGTCCCAATTTCATCCCAGGTTTGAATTTTTTAGTTTATTTGTTATATATCATTCTCATTTCAGTTGATTCTGTGATATATTTCTTCAGTTCATCAATAAATCCATTATATGGAGTTTGTGGCTCATTGCATAATGAAATTTCATTCCAGTTCCCTTCTTTACTTTTATCTTCTGGAAAACTGTTAATATTTTGAAGTTGTAAATCAAAAAGTATGGTAGAGCAAAGCTGAATGTATCACTCGTCCTCGATTTCGATTTGAAAAACTTCAATGTTATTGGGTCAAAATTCAGTTCTCTCACAAACAATCCAAACATGATTTTGAATTTTTGTGAAACCTTTTTTTTTCTGGTAGACTATCTTGCGTCACATTTTTGATGATCAGCTCTGTATATTGCAATAGTGTTTGGGTACTTTGGCAGAACTTCGAGATACATTTCCGCATGTATCCCCGTCATAACCAACCCTACTCATTTCGACACGAAATGAGTTCATATGTGAGATCTGAGTATTTTATCAGCACTTGATCCTTTCCGTATTACCGGAATACGTGAAGAGGGTTGGAAGGCTTTTGACGCCAGCGGCTGAAGATAATTATGCCAGACGATGTTATAATAAGGGTCTAAACAGTGATGGGATACATGGGTTTCATTTGAACAGTGCCTCTCTCGGGGTTGACTGATATGACAGTTTGAAGCTATTAGAGAGCCATTTACAGAAACTGTGAAAGTGGTATGCGCTAGTGTTTGATGAAAAATGCATTCGAAGTTGACGAACAAGTTGGCTGAAGAAAAATAGAACAGGGCCTTATATCGAGTTATCTTAGGGTTTTTGTTCGAGGGTTGTGGTTAGTCTCTTCATTTTTCGTTTCTTCACAGTGTCAGCTGTACTATATATGTCCGCAAAAAGGAACCAAGGGGTGACAAATCTAGTGGTTATAGAGGCCATTCAATCTTGATTACTTTCCGAATAAAAAAAAATAGTACAAGCTGACGTAGTTAGAACTAGTGCAGAAAACGTTACATAGGGTGCCGTTCCGGGTACATAATTCAAACCACTTCCATTTACTTGTTTTCATTTTGCGATAAATGTGGCAGCACTTCATCACAGGAAAAAATGGATGAATCTGAAAACTGAATTGAGAGAAGTCTCGAAAAGATTGGGTGATTGGCTTCAGCCTTTAGTAGCCATAAAACGCATTATCTACGATTCACGTCTGTGATATTTCGCTATGAGTGGAAATAAATGCATTAAAGAACCACTTAGGATCATATATAATTTCAATATAATTTTAAAAATGATAATACTCGATTTAACACCTCAAATGAACTGTACACTTCGTATTTGTTCAGGTTGTTTCAGGTTATATAGAAAATAAAAACAAGGAAAGAAGAAAAAAAAAATGGATTGGCCAGAAAAATATTTCTGGTATTCGAATCAAAATTTTGTAAACGATAGACATTCAAGATCCAGAGGTTGAGAATGTAAATAATGCATATTTGATGTGACCCAATAACGTTTGAAAAATTCAGTTCTGAACTTTGGTGGCTTTATTGTTCATCTGAAGCTCACATATTAATAATATGAATATCAGAGCGAAATGTAATTTAACGATTCAAATAGCAGGATATTCAGAAATTATAATTTTGTGGAACAAGCAAGCAGCATGAAAATGTCCTCTCCATATTCAACTATCCGGCACTAATTAATTCATTTGAAACTCTTTAGCGTCTACGTACACCGTATATTTGTTTCGTTTTCAACCAATATAACAGTTCCTATCAGCTACACTTAATGACAAAATATACAATATAATAGCAACATTCATAATTGAATCTGAAATATCAATATGAAACATAGTCACTCGATTCGTTTAAAAATTCTGTGGCAAAATAAACTCCTATTTGATGCTAGGGGGGTTAAAAAAACACCGTATGTAAGTCTTAGGCAAGAGTTTTCAAATGTCTGTTCTCATAAACACGAGTTCGGACACAAATTAAAGCCATAAACGCATTCGACAATATTAAAAATAGACAATGCTAACGATTCACAAAGGAGTGATTTTATATTCGCCGTTAAAAAATGCCTGGCTCCGTATAATATTCTCAGGGATAGATGGGATCTCTGAATAAGTTTATTTATGTGTTTTACGAATCTTAAATTACAGTCTCCACACCAAGCTTTCTGGTGTGTTTTACAAGAGCTAATTGGTAACTATCAATAGTATTTTGATATCTTGAGAAAACGGTAAATTGTTTTTTAGAATCACTAGAATTCATCTCAAAAAATATTTTGATGATTCATGTATACATTTGTGAAGATCTTCATTAATGAAATTACAGGCAGTTTTCACATTCCCTGGATAAAAACTGTAATAAATTTGTGTATCTTAGGCACAGGAGTGAGCAGTGCAATGTTCAAGAGCTTCCAGAAATGTTGTGGTATATAAAAAAACTGAAGTGGGCGCAATATAGAGCTTTGTGAGACACCGAACTTGAAGTTGAGAGTTGAAAATTGGCATTGTCAAACCACAACTTTTGATTCCGTCCGTTTTCAATTTTATTGTCAAGTCAACTAGCCCCTTTTCAATGGGGTTGAATCTCACATGGTCTTATTCGATTCTGATTGAATATTCCTTTCTAAGGATTTTTTTTATATTATCATATTCTCCGGTCTCCTTGAACGTCAGTAGTCAAGTTCCGGAAATCAACTTCCACAACAGTTATTGGATCAACTACGAAAACCAGTCGCACTAACCCAGTGTATTCAACGTGGTCACCCTTGGGGTGTAGGTACAGGCCTTTCCATATAAAAAAGCCAAGGAGAGTAGTCTCAGGATCACGATTGGAACACGCAAGTCTTCAACGTATACTTGACATTTGAACATTATGTACCTATTTATGCCATTACTTTTCTGAATTATGTTCTATTCATAACCGAATATTCATTCGATTTGTGGTTGTGAAGCGGAAATTAAATGGTAATTCATGACATAGTATGCACATGCGCCAGAGCCTTACTTCGGAGGTTTAATTTCTGCGGATTATTTATCTTCATTCGTTGATTGTGAAATATCATTTCATTACCAAACTATAGGTCAAACTTTGGGTTTCTTTGACATGATTCCTGATATTCGTGTTCAGTGATTCATAATATTTCATATTCGCTTTGTCAACGCACTGGTGTTACTACATGCCTTTGATCATAACTGAATAGGGGTATTGATGGTATGTAATTTCTATCTGACATGTATATATGTAGATATTCATACGTGCATATACGTTGATATTTATATGTTATAATTATAAAGGAAGGAAGGAAGTAATCAATTTGAAAATATGTAACTCTATGCATGAATGTGTATATCATGCAAAGAAGTAACTTTCAGATACAAACTGAAAGAAAGTCCTCCTGAAATAGTAACTTCCATGTAAACATTAAATTACACGAAAGAAAAAATTCTTTCGAAACAAATACTTCTGTATGAATACTGAATTATACAGAAGATACCTTTCTCTATTCAGTTTGTATTCCAATCATTCGTTATGGAATAAAAATTAGATATCATTCACATGAGTTCTACTTCAAATGAATGGTAACAAATTGCAGTTTCATAGAACACTGTCATCCTCATGACATGACATCGATGTTTCGCCTTGAGATACTTGCACCAAGGCTCTTCAGTACCAAATTTAATAACATTATAGAAAATTCACACAATTCATTCATGAATTACGATTTTTCAGTGTCACGGAATGAGCTTGATATGCTTGGCTGAGATTGAATCAAATAGGTGAATAAATATCATTACGATGTCATCGATGACATGAGCAGATCAAGCTTATTCCTTGACATAAAAAAACGTAATTCATGAATGAATTGTGTGTATTTTTTATAGTGTTATCCAATTTGGTACTGAAGAACCTTGGGGCAAAAGTATTATGGCGAAATATCGATGTATATCAGTGAGGAAGACAGTCTTCCACGTAAGTGCAATTTGTTAGCATTCATTCAACTCATGTGAATGATATCTAATTTTTATTCCACAAAGAATGTTTGAAGTACAAACTCAGTAGGGAAAAGTATCTTCTGTATAATTCAGTATTCATATAAAAGTATTTGTTTTGATACAATTTTTTCTTTCATGTAATTCAATGTTTATATGAAAGTAGCTGTTTCAGGAGGACTTTCTTACAGTTTGTGTCTGAAAGTTACTTCTTTGCATGATCTACACATCCATGTATAGAGTTACTCATTTTCGAATTGATTACTTCCTTCCTTCCTTTGGAATTTTCCCTCATCTTTTTTTTGTGTCAAGATGGAGTAGTAGAAAGCCAAAAACTTTCTTTCCCAAAAATTAATCACTCCTAAAAATTGAACCCCTTCAATTGGGTAACGCTGTTTTGCATATACGTTTATATCGATAATTCTTGTTATAGTTCAGCAGAAAATCATTGAATCAACGTTGTTTGTTTCATGAAGACGTTGTCGTTGATGTCATTGTTTTTTTTATGGCCGTTATAAAATAGTTAATTTCTCATACCATTTTTTTGAGACCATTGATTACATCATTTTGGGAACTTCATCTTTCATTTCAACATCTGGTTGGTGAATTAGGAATGTTGCTATTCACATAGAGAGTTTGAGGATTGAATTTTCCTGGCGCCCATTGAAATATATTTTCAATTTGCTAATTTGGATAACCCACTTCCGTCTCGACTGTTTAGTTAAGCCGAAAATACCTACCAGATCTTGACGTTAGCTGACAGATGATTCAGTGCCATCGTGTGTTTTTGGAGGTCGCAATTTGGCATCAAAAGTTGCTGAGATGTGTACAGTTTTCTGTTCGGAACGGTGTTCCAAGTTTTTGAGAAGAAGCTTTTGCAATTCCACCGATATGATTGTGCCAAAACATATTGTGACCAATTTAAACCCCGACAAACTTATCGAAGCAGAAATTAACTGTCTTGACATCATTACATCCGGTTCGGAGACATTGATCTTTTTGGAGGAAACCGATGCCTGGGTTTTTGTTGCATTGAATTGAATCTTGATACTTCTACCCCGATTTGAAATCACCCCTAGATCATCATTGAGATATGTAACCTCCTGCTGACGGTAAAGATGTGCATTCGCAGCCGATGTCCTGGAATCCTATGTGTGATATCGTCAGCAAAGCAATATATTGAACTGGTAATTTTTGTTTAAATAAATCGTTGATATACAACGAAAAAGAGGGGTTGGAGACAATATGCCACAGCACAGCAAACCCTCATGCCACACATAGGCAAAGGTCTCAGGCATATCCAGCGCAATAGCTCTTCATTCTCCATGTTTCTTGGTTTCGTTATTCCTAATATACGATAGGAGGTCTTCTGTTCATCTTTGTTTCCGAAAGTCTACATGATGGTGGTAGTTTACGGTTCCCCCATGATTTTTGATATCTCTGATAGCAAAGTGACTAGTCTATAGTTATACAATACAATGCAATTCGATATAATGAAATATTATATAAGTGAACTGACAACCATTAGTTTTGAAAAACAAATATATGCTCAACATAATTATTTTTCTAAATTCGTCAATTGCATCCATGAATTCTACTAGATACTTTGTTGTAACTCAAGATAAAATACCATCTTTGTTCCTGGAGGAATCGAAGACAAATTCAACTAATTTAGGCTAAGCCCTCTACTTCAAGACATTTCATTTGACTTCTTCTGATTGGGTAGTAAAAATACCATTCGATATTCCAGACACCGTGACAAGAAGTCGTTTCTCAACCAGCAAATTCGGATTCACTGCAAACAAAACATCAATTACAGAATTGTCTCGCAGTGTGAAATGGGTCTGTTTGATTTCGCTTCTGCCAGCTTTTGCCATTCCTCTCCCAAATATATTTAATTAAAGCTACTGATACAGAGTAGTGAACATAAAGAATTTAATACTGTAAATTCTCCGGGGCGAATTAATAATAAATGTCTCTTCATCTCCCCTATTTATGTGAGCAAATGAACCCCTTAGTTATGAATAGATCATCAAAGTTGAAATTCATGGGTTCATTAATATAACGTTAACGCATTTTGTTGTCTTTGAGGAAATATCACGATCAGTTTCGTCATGATGGGGACTGGCCATTGAAGAGAAAACATTAACTTCAACAATTTAAAAAAGATGGAGAGATTCACGACTTGGCATTTATGTCACTCAAACTCTTGATGTGAGATGCAACGTCACGATGTCATACGTGTTGCATATTTAGCTTGAAAAACTTTAAGGATTTGATTTATCACATTGTGTTATGAAGTGGTGACCAAGACATATGATCTGCAGCTGGAAAAATGACGTCACGACAAGTCCATAATATTATGTCTATTATAAGGAGGAAGTTGGTGACTACTTTCTAGAGAGTAACATGGTAGTTGGAAGTGTATCTAGATATGAAACTAGAATTGGTTTCAATGATAGATTTACGGAAAAGGGAATATTTTTATTTTTTTTCAGAGGCCAGACTATATCACTGAATATTGTGAACACCATCAGGACCATTCAATTATCTAGTAACCTCTTGCCATGTTTTCGAATATTTTTGTTTCATTGTGAATATTCTGACTATTTTCGATTTTTCAAAAATTACCGCTAGGTAACTGAATCACATATTATGTTTTTGCACGAAAAGGTACAATTGGAATTGAAATTTAATTTAATGCACTCGACATGGATGAAATATTGATGTACAAAAAGTTTCGAAGTGAAGCAAACCGTCATTTGATAATCTGAATATGAAATATCCAATATTTGACCAATACTCACAATTATCAGCCGCTCTAGCAAACATTTAGTATTTGAGCGACTTTCAAAACCGCTAGAAATGAATGTTTCCGAAACATTCTTGAATACATCCTTTCAATAATAATAATAATAATCATATTAATGGTACAGGATAGAGCCTATAAAGTCATCAGGAGTTCGGATCCCTTCTTCTGCATGTCTGCAAAATTGGAGCTTTTGCCTTTGGGGCAGCTACCCGAGCGGCTGATGAAATCGATTTACTTTCCGTCGCTGAACGGGGTAATCACAACTCTGTCGCCGAATTGGAGCTCAACTTTACAACTCATTTTATTTCATTCTGAGAGCCAAAAACATTTTATTTTATTTTCCTAAATAAAATACAATAAGGGTAAAATCAATCACAGGCGGGTAATATCGATCATTGTAATAACTGCCATTGCGATGGTTATCGTGAAATATTATTCCATTCAAAGAGATCGAGGTCGATCACCCGTTCCTTTGGTGTCGATATTTTTCAGTTGAAAAACGCTGAACTATGTTATGACTGTCGGACCTTTGAGCGTCGTGGTGATGTACAAGTTGGGCTAGACTAAACAAATGTATATATTACATCCTGCCGATAATCATACGCTTGGGAAAGTTGAAAATCGCTGAGATGAGGTATTTGTAGCTAGCGTTGCTGACGGAAGGGCTTGAGAGTTTTTACGGAAGACACAGAAAGTTAGTCACCGGATCCCATCGAGACGAATGCTTATGGCAGCAGACAACAACTATCTTGCGCAGGATAGAAAAGTCTTTCAAACATAGACTTCAGCTCTGCATTCAAGATAGTGAAAGACATGTCGAACATATTTTATAAAAGTTTCATTATCAACCTTCATCAAACCTTTTGTAGTTTGTCAGTTGACAAATTTAAATCTCTAGAACTTCAAGCCCTGAATTCATGAATATACACCATAACATGAAAAAAAAATCAGGAATATGTAAAATGTTTTTTCATTTAATCTTGTTTGGTTCGATATTGCACGATTTATTATGGGAAAAATTCTGCATCCAATGAAAAAAATTATTTTCCATTTACAAAAATGTGATAGGTACATACAGTTCGTTTCGTAAAGAAATGTTTGTTTGGACACGCTATAATGTTCAAGATTGAAACAAGATTTTTTTTTATATTCTGATCAGTTAACTGGACATCGAGTGTATGTCATAGAAATAGGAGAACGACAATTTTTCGAAATAAATGCTTTTCTAAGAAAAACTATTGAACCTAGCCATAGAGACTACTGAATGGCATTTGTAGAGGTGTCGTTGGCGCTCCTTATGGATCAATAATACACAAGGGTTTCCATTTGAAATAAGGAAGATTCTGTAATTTTTTTTACAATATGTGGCAGGCGGTTTTTCATACCCTGTATATGACAGGTAAATTTCAGATATATCGTTTGAAAGAGTTACCAATGTAGATTATTTGACTGAAACAAAATTCAATTGGACTTGGCACAACTTTATAATGTCAAATATGATGAGTGGCGAATACTGGAAAAAAACTTGTCATGCTAGATATCTCGAAAACCGTCAATATTTTCGAAGTGAAGATATTTATAAAGTGTCTTTTATTTTCTATGAAGAAACCGGAAAAGCGATAAAAAATATAGGTTGCCATTTGAAAAAACACAGCTGGATCCGACCAGAAGAAATTGAACACCATGTGTTACCGCCAATATTTTTATTTTGTTGAGCTCAAGTAATAAGGTGATATTATAGAAATTTAGATTCTAATCTGTTTTCTAAATGGAAATATGGAACACCGCGCCACTGTTGCAGGACCCTGTATATATAAAAACCCGTCGATGTTACACTGGGGACAGCTAAGAGGGAGTTCACGAGGATTTCTCGGTTGAGAAATCAAATTCACCAATTCAGACTTTTTTTTTAGTTCGTACGTTATTACACCGTTGACAGAAAAAGGATAATACCGTAGTTATAACATCATACTGGCCGATATTACCCGCCGTGAGGGAGCCATTGCTTTGACATAAATATCTCCAAGCCTCAAAGAAGTGAAATTTTCGTAAATACCACAAAGAATTCCTTGGGGTACCATGCAACTATTATTGCTGAAGCAGCTTGGGATTTTCAAAATTGACAAGTACATACCTTATCCAATTAACCGAAAATGCAACAAAAAAACTGCATGAAACACAAAAACTATTTGTGGACCCACAAACTCGGCGTTACAATGAAAGTACCCGTTAGTCTCCTTGTCTCCTTGTTGGTATACAACAAGTCCAACTGATAACCAATTCACACTTGAACTTGGTAATATACCAGCTGAGGTTGGAGAAAAACGAAATTGTCATCTGATCTACAATTTTGTCTGAACTAATTTTATGAAGGGACTGACGGTTTTGCTGGAAATCGTGAAAAATCTGTGTTTGTGGTGTTTTGAAAAATCGTACCAAATTTCAGCAGAGTGCACTTTTTTATTCCCTCGGATTACTAAATTAACCGGATAATCGTGTGCACAGTTAACCGGATAATCATGTGGTTGAAATTTCTAAAATTTCTCATTCTCAAAAATAGTCTGCACAGTTGAGCTTGATAAACGTTGGAAGAAGGTATTCAACTAAGAGAAATTGGAAAAACCTAGCAAAGTTCCTGAAACCCATGTTTGAAAAACGTCTCAACGAATCACCGTCACCTCGTAGTAGATGAATGGTTGGATTGTTTTCTTGTTCTCAACTCACCCCGCATACCACCGTTTCCTCTTGATACAGCTCTCCGCTCAAAACTATTTGAATAATTCAATTTAATGAAGGCTAAGTGTTTCTCGGCAGAACCGGTACATTCATTTCGTGTAAGCTCCGTTAAGTCGACTTTGTTCTTAGTTCTTATTGATGTTGTTCTTCGTCGCTGAGTTAATTAAATCGTTCTCAATGATTTATGCTTCCAAATTTGACCCTAATATAATTAGACTTTCCTAAATACTTAGTTTGTTCGTTAAATTGTTTGATTCTGTTCGTGTTCTTAACAAGCTGTTCTTCGAAACTTTACATAAATCTCTCCGGGAGTGCTCTTCCATGTCATTCAATAAAATGTTCTTTTCAAGCCGACTTTCAAATAAATCTGGATTATCCCGAATCACCGATGCATTAGGTGAAAGATTTTGCGAGAGCCAATGCTATCGAATACTTCTGGTGGGATTTATCATCTCTTGGTTTGATTTACCAAGTAAGCCTGGCCAGTGGCCAAGAATATCTGTGTGACAAACGAAAAGTTTCAATATATCAGATTGTTACAAAAACAGGTGCAAATATTCAAATATTCTCTGGGTGAAGCGCGTTCGAAACGTCCAATTTTTCATAAGACTGCTGCATAAATCAAGTTATTTTTCACAATTTTGTTAATATTTTCCTTTTTTTACAAAAAAAGTGACACATGGTTGTTTTTGTTTTTTGGTAGTATTTAAAAAATGCATATACATAGTGAAATTAATTTGTTTAAAACTCATTGTTTATGAAATAAATGTTGAGAATAGAAATGAAAAAAAATATTTCAGAATATCTAAAGAAATTATGATAAAATAAAAATTGTTCCGTAATACTCATATTTAGTAACAAAAAAATTGTGAATCATTTTCGTTTTCAAGCAATAAAATTATTTTTTTAAAAAACGATTTTGTTTCAGGAATCATAATGACCACCAGTTCGTGGAGTTTTCAGCTCCTGGCGAGAAGAATACCGTCAGAAAAGAGGAGGAAAAACGGATAAAATATCGAGATTTTCTCTTCGAACTCCGAAGGCTGTCATTCTTGGCTCACTGCACTTGCTCAGGGCATATGATTCTCGGACCCAATGATCACTTACCCCACGGTGTGGGGAGTGGTCATTGGTTGGTAATGCTGGCGCGCTCTCCCGAATGTATCGGGGCTTCGGGGGATAGGGGCTGACCAGCGCATACTACGGCGAAAAAAAAATAAAATAATAACTATATATTGAGCGCATTTAAATATTTTAAAATATCTTTTAAAAAAGCCACAACCAGCATATTGCGCTCGTTTTTTATAAAAGTCAAAGTGCTTTCTTGCTTCCTGCGTATCCAAGTTTTGCAAGAAGGAGGGTACTTGTTCTTCTATTAGCCAGATACGTTCAATAACTTGACCTCAACTTAGCCAACGAACATTGTTGTGTTGAGTTAGGAAACGCAGAATCACATTCAGAAAGGAACTCTTTGAAATGTCGGTGCTGAAGAGCAAAATGGGATCTCGTATAATTAATCAACTTCACCAATTTGTCAATCATTTCTTTGAGTGTAGCACCAAGTTTTCCACAAAGGGCTGCCTAGTGAATTATGCACTGATTCGATATTAGATCTGAATTTTTATCTCTGATTCTCTTTACTACACCTTTTTCTTTGCCAATCATTGCTGGGGCCCCGTCAATTGAAAGCGAAACCATTTTATCATAACTGATGTAATATTTCGTAATAAAATCATCACTGGCCTAGAATAAGTCTTCTCCCCGAGTGTTACCTCTCAACGGAAATATTGCTAGCAACTCTTCCCTAAAACTCCAAAACTCAATGCCAAAAAATCTTACGAAAATTGACATTTGTCCATCATCAACAATGTCACATGATTCATCAAGTTATGCCTTTTGCAGAAGTTCAAGAAGAGTGTTTTCAATGTCCGCAGCTAAAATTTCGGTTCTTCGTGTATTACCTCTCGCTGGCAATGGAATACTTTGAATTGCAGAGACACCACCTTTTTTTTTCAAAAAGTGGCGTAACTACTGCTAAAATACATTCCTCCACTATCTCATAATCTGAAAATGGTTTCTAGTGTTAATTAAGAGTCCACTTTTAACAATAGCGACATTTTTATTGCATATAAGGCACACTGGAACCGCTTGAGGCATATCAGGCAGCGTAAAACAATATTGTTCAATCCATTCTGCCAAACACCTCCTATTTTCACTGTCGACTTTTCGATTTTTAGGATCCATATCAACGTAGGTACAGAAACATTTTTATCAAACGTACGAAAACGACAGAAATCATAAAATAAATGTCCGGGTACTCCGTTGTTTGTGTTGCGACTGATGACTGGGCAGTCTGCTTTCAGTATTTTCCCACTCCTCCACTATCGATTTCGATACGCGCTCATGCTTGTTTCAACAAAACAAAACAGGAACAAGCACGCTGAAGTAAGGTAATACGCGGTGCGCTGCGAAATACTCCCGCACATATTTTCGAAAAAATGGCACGAATTTCAATCTATGAATGTTTCGTGTGCATAATAGAGATTTGAAAATATTTAAATCGCATCAGTCTAGTTAGCATACACACAGGCTAGATAGGAAACTTATCAGCAGTAGGTAAAACAGGTTAACTAGGCAACTTGAAATAAAATACGTACTCATTTAGATTTTATTTGTGTTATCTTAACTTATACATTAATGTATCTAATTTATAAAAATGGATGTTTGTTGGTTGGTTGGTAAGTGATAAGCTTCTACATCGCTCAACCGATCGTGATGAAACTTGACATGTATGAGTAATTTTTCATAGAGAAGGTTTATAGGCTATCAATTGTTCTGTAACTCACCACTAGATGGCGCTGCAGAACAATTTTTTTGAAAGCTCTGTTCTATAACGCTGCACACGCCTAAGTTCGTTGATTCTGATTCTGTCAAAACATTGGAACAGCAGCGATAGAGAAAGGTAGTACTAGTAAGTTATATACATAGGTACCGGGTGTCCCAGAGCTTTTAGGCCAGCAGATATCTCAGTTACCTGCAGAACAAAAATTAAAACAAAAATATGTATCATAGGAGAACACA
>WOGP01004443.1:0-14017 GCA_015342065.1 Leptinotarsa undecemlineata | reverse complement strand
CAGGAAATAGTCCACGGGCCGTTTCTCTTCACAATATAGATGAGCAGCTTACCAATGATGGAATCATTTCTCAGTTTCACTGGCGACACCGCCATATTTTGTGAATCGGATATTTGGGTATCTCTCAAAGAAAGGCAGTGAGTGGGAGAGTAGTACGCTTGGTAGGAACTAAGCAAACTTATTCTCGATACAGACCAAACACAAGATTCTTTCACTCTATTTAAAACAAACCTGTATTTGTTTTGGATTGTTTCCTTCTTTGGTCATAATCTCTAACAGTTTCGACTGCAACTGAGCCAGTCATCTTCAGTGGTGTGATCGAAGTTGATGTGTCAACTGAAACAGTTTCTTGACACCAGCCGTGAAAGCCTACAAACCTGTATTTATTATAGGCTAATGGACTGTATACTGCTCTTCACTTCCATGGTCTGATCAGACTGAAAATCATATTGATATTAGTGGAAAAAAAATCAAAGGAGCAAGAGTCAGAACATACCGTCTGTCTGCTACCAGTGGGATCGTCATAATCTGAAAGAGGGGTGATGCCAAATAAAGAATCTTCCAACAGGGGCTTCTGAACTTTGGCAATCGTTTGAAAGATCTATTGATGTCATTATGTGTGTAATGTAACATCGTTCAAATATCCGGCACGGCTTCTTTGGGTGGAGTGCACCCGAAACATTCAATTTTCTATAACTGTGACGCATAAAGGAGGCTGAATTTGACCGATGGCATTGGTGATGTTGGCTTTGAGAACCGCTGTGGTTTGTGGTCTATTCCGCATACACCTGTGACTCAAGAAAACCCCACAAGCAAAATTCTAACGAGGTCAACTCACATGATCTCGGTAGCCAGTTCACATCACCTCAATATGAGACAACCATTACCTCAAATTGCTCGTGCAGAATATCAATGTGGCATGAACTATGTGGCACGTAGCGCCCTTCTGTTGAAACCACATATCGTTCGGTCCAGATCATCCAATACAAAGAAGTTGGTAATCATCGACCTATAGTGCTTGCCATTGAGAGTGATGGCCTGGCCAACGTCATTCTCAAAGAAGTATGGATCGATGACGCCACCAGCTCAAAATCCCCACCAAACAGTGACTTTTTCGTGACACATTGCACGCTCCTGTATCTCATGTGAATTGATATCCCAAATTCGATAATTTTGTTTGTTCACGTACCCATTCGTCTATAAATGGCCCCCATCGATAAAGATGATTTTTTGATGAAAATTAGGGTCAGTTGCCAGCTGCTTCAGAACCCATTCAGAGAATATATAGATGTAGCTTCTACAAGATGGCAGTTATCAATAGTTAAAGTTCTGATGTCGCTGTTAGAACACCCGTTACAAACGCACCAGGACCATTTTCACCGACCGGTGAAACGATGATTCGTTCGAGCTCACAGGCCGGACGATTGGTTTCCAGTGCATATCGTCCACATGGAGGAAAGAAAAAAGCTGAGTATGCTAGCAGGAAAAATATGAAGATGGACCGGGCGGAACATTGGAGTAGGGAGAGAATGTGTCAGAGTGATATACGAAAGGGTAGCCAAGCCTGCAGTCATGTATGTAGTGTAAGTGTTGTGGAGCATAGCGCATGAAAGCAGAGTCAGGAGACAGCTCAACGCAGCCCAGAGGCCTTTCTTGATCGCCTCATGTGGGGCGGACAGGACAGCACCGTCGGCTGCGCTTAGCGTGATCTCGGGTATCTCGCCATTTCACGTTGAAGATAGAGCCAGATACCATGAATGGAGAGCAAATGGGGAAAAAAGATTGAGGACAGGGTTAAAGTTATTGATAAAGTATTCCACTAGATGCAAGGGATGCTGCTAGAGGAAGTGGAGGACGAGGGTATGCCCGAGGTGAACGTGAATGCTGGGCCGAACATGGAAAACGGAAGAATGGGTATAGGTCGGTCGTATGAAAGGAATAAGGGTGAGTGGGTATGAGGAAATGAACGAATCAACGGACAGGGCAGCGTGAACAAGGAAGAACTGATTGTGATAGAAAAAGTGATAGGAACATGGAGGATGAATGAGAGCGTGAGAGTGGTTAGTGATTTTGTCATGGCTGTGAAAGGGATGAATGTGATACGAGTTGAGAAGAAAAAAGTTGCCACGATTCGGAGAATGGTTGAAGCAAGGATAGCAATGAGTGCACGGACCCAAATTGTATGGCGTAGGCGACATCATACCGGCAACCTAGGCAATAAGAAGGCCCATGAAGAAGCGACTCGAATCCTCAACCTCGTAAGTGGAATATGGGAAGAATGGACTGTAGGAATGAGGAGAGAAAAAGGATAAAAGAGTGCATCAAGGAAAAATGGTAGAGGGAATGGGAAGATGGAACGACAGATACTGTAAAACAGTCGAGTTCAAATCTCTCAATCTGTCGTGAAAGGTTTTCCAACTGTTTACGGGGCATGGAAACTTTCCGGGTTACCTAGCCAGGTTCAACCTGGAACTGGAGGTTCAGTGCCCGTTTTGCTGACGGGGGCCTGAAACGGTAGAGCATGTGCTTGAAGGAGAGAAAATTGGATAGCGCGAATGGAATGAGCGACTTGAACGAGAAAATGGAGGAGTGTAACTAAGGGGTGTGAATGGAAAGAAAAAGGAATGGATTCGCGTCGTGAATGAATGGTCGGAGAGTGTTGTGAGGCATGTAAGGGAACAATGAGTGGCAAGCTGTCAAAAGGAATTGTGCAAAGATGGAATGTGAATGGTTCACGTCCTAGTCCTGGCATAATACTAAAACTTGGACCTAGATTATAAATATTTTCTGGAGGCTATTGTAGCGAGTAGTTTAATGTCTGATTTTTTCTTTTTTTCGTCATTGACAATTTTGTTAGTGGTTCCCCTGACAGTGGTGGCGCTTAGTAGAGGGATGAAGTTGTAAGGCTTTCTAACCAGGTCAGAGGAGGGCGATGGCATTATTCATGCATACCGTCCAACTCGTTCTAGGAATCACACGTTATTAGGTAAAACCTCGTTGATTCTTAGCTCGCAGTTTCGACTTCTCTGTATCTGTAGAGTAGAGGGGGGGGAGAGTGTAGACCCACAGGACTTAGGCCGCATGTGACCCATTATACATCCTCCCGAGGAGGCATATCCTTTATATTGGCAGGGTAGGCCAAGACTAGCCAAACACACACTCTCTTTGGCAACCTTGAGGTGTCTCACGGTGGTTTCCGCGAAGGTTTTACAAGGTGATGCGTTGCGCGGTTTCTTCAACCTTCTTGGGGTTCCATCCATGGAGGTGCGCAGTTAAGGGAGCTTTCCTGCAGGGGCAGCCGGTTCCTTGCCTTTATTCAAGGCGGAGCTCTTGGCGTCCGCCGCAGAAAGTGCTCTTGCTGTTGGAGGTGGAGTGGGGAAGGAGCACTTATAGTTGCTGGAACTTCTGCCTCTTTCGCTCTCTTTCTCCTTTAGGCCTTGACGCCCCAAATGCCCTTACGCTTTGGCCTTTGTATTACATCACGAGGTGATCTGCTATGTCCAGCCTCATTCCAAGCGGTAGATTGGGGTGGCCATTTCTTTTCATCCCCAGTCACTGCCTTAGATTGAGGTGAGCACTTCTGTCCAGCCTCGGGATTGGTTTTTGTTGTTTCTGTTTTTGTGTTTGTTTCATTCATGTGTGTTCCCATGAGTAGCAAGGGAAAAGTTGGTCATCCCTGGCAGTGCCCTGCATTGCCAGAGGTAGGCTGATTACAATGAGGTTCCGCCCAGTTCCCCAAGGGGATCGTTCGTGACTGCATATTACCCTGCGGCCATTTACGGTGGCATTTTGCGAAGGCTTTTGGGGAGTTTTAGTTCCCCTCACCCTACTCATTTCTGCCATTGACCAGGAGACCGTCGACCCCGTCCGTAAGCCACATTGGCTTCTCGGATAGGGCCTCCAGTCTCCTGGCCGTTCTCCTATCCGTCACCTGGGGACGGGCCTGATAGGTAGCCCAATCCATGGGACCATAGAAAACGACATGTGTTCACTGAACGGGCTCTGGAGAAGTGTACAAGTAACCCTTATTTCAATCGAAAAATCATCTTCAGCGATGAGGCCCATTTCTGGATGAATTGGTTTGTGAACAAACAAACTTGTCGAATTTCGAACAATACCAATCCACATGAAATCTAAACGCGTCCAATACATCATAAAAAAGTCACTGTTTGCGGTGTGGATTTTGGGTTGACGACGTCATTTCTTCCATATTTCTTTGAGAACGATGTTGGCCAGCCCATTACTGCCAACGGCGAGTACTAAAGGTCGATGATTGCCAACTTCTTTTGCTCTGGATTGAATGATCTGGACACCAACGCGTGTGGTTTCAACGGGATGGTACTACATGCCACACAGCTTGTGCCACATTGGATATTTCTGCACGAGCGATTGCCACATAGCTCAAGCTACAAATCACAGCGATCCTCAAAGCCAACAGACCCATGCCATCCGTCAAATTCAGCATGATTCGCTTCCACACATAATGGCATCGATAGGTCTTTCAAACGAATAAAAAATTTCGATGGTATCCCACACACGCTTTATTTTATTTAAATTTATAAATAGGAAGCGTTCAATGGAATGCCCTATATTCTGTCTCCAAGCAAGTATTCTAGAATCTGCGGAAACAGACTCGTTAATTTGAGACGACAGTTTATCAAATCATTGTAAACCAAATTCTGTTTTTTTGTTGATGGAAAAAAACAATTATTTTGATTGGGGTATCTGAACAAATCAAAAAATCCATAACATCACGCATTTTGTCCTATTTACTAGAATAAGGAACTTTTCTTATGGATGGTGATTATATTATTAAAAACTGGTTAAATGTAACAACCTAACCAAGAAAAAAGACTATGTTGTTTATATCTGAAAGTAATTACTGATGAAGATCATAGCAGTGTTTTAGAAAATATTAACCCTGCCAAATATGCTCCGTTTATAAGAGCTCACTGATAAATAGACTTTGGTCTGTTGAACCGAGTTTTTGTTACCTCATTTAGCATAAACAATCAAGAAACATTCATCGCCTGAGGAAGGTATTCATAAATTGAATCCAGAACCATCCCAGAAAATCGTTTTCATCATGTCTGCTTCGTAAAACTATCGACTCAAAAAAATGTCCAATTCCTTCGAAAAAAAATCTCGATTTCTTTCTAAAATTAGATACTTGCATCTCAACAGAGTAGCATTTTCTGCTTCAGAGTTGAACTTTCCCCTTTAGTATCCTTATAAGGCTATACTCCAATGTCTTACTGTTTTCCAAACATGTAATGGGTATACTAATGAAGACTATTATTATTATTATTATTATATGACCAAGAACATGTCAAAATGATGTAGGAGTTCGATCTACATCTTTTTCATGTTACCTGTCTCCCTTTGAGATTGAACTTGAACCCCATTGATACTAAACCAATAGATTGAGAAGAGACCTACATTATTGAAAAGGGATAATTGATGTTACTCTAACCTTAACCTTAAATCATATTTTGTTTCGAATAATCACTACGTGTTTTTGTGTCCTTCTATCTGTAGAATCTTCAAATTCAAAAAGTGTTTGCGTGGGATATCATCGATTCTCTTGTATTCGTTTGAAACACCTACTGATGAAAGACGTTCTGTGAAGTTACTTCACTTCAGTGGTTAATTTTCATTTCTTTTTAATATATATTTCTATTTTCATCTCGTATTAATATTTCAATTTTTCTTTAGTTGTCGTTTGTGTTTTATTTATTCAGTTTATTTCAGTTTTTTGCTTAATATAATTGTTATTTTTCATATAATCTTTATAATTTTTTACACATTCTTTCAGGGATTTCGAGTCAATTTATATCATACTAAACAACGGAAGTACGAACTAATGAAATCCAATCACGGAACATTCGCCAAGTTATGTTGTGAAGTCGAGTTCTTGTGAACGACGCGACTGTCTCGGATTATCCTGCATACTCTCACAGACAGCGGCGATGTTTTCGGAAGATCTTGCATTTTGTTGACGTACGGGTATTTGTCAATCGTGTTACTGAACCAGAGGACCCAAATTTATCCACCACACTGCGAATAGACCTCTCGGTAAAACGATTATGGCGACCGTACAATGGGCGAAGCGCGCGATACGTTGCTCGAACAGAACACCCAATTTGATGAAACAATTTTATTATTTGCACGTGGTGTTGAATGCTATATATGTCCATGGTAATTTGGCTAGACAGACTGAATAAATGACGACTGATTTCACAGATATAGCTTCAACAAGACGTCCGTTACCAATTGTCAAAGTTCGAAAGTTCCTCTTGGATGACCTCATAGTTCATTGATTATAATTCATACCAAAATTCTGAAGAATTGAGGTGTTTTCATAACAAACTTGATCAAAATGAAATATTACTTTCCTCATCTAAAGGGTTCACCAGTTAGACTCTTTTGCTAGCACCAAACTCTCGAAACTTATCCCGAAGATGGAATTATTTGCACATCCTCTACTGCTTTCAAGCATTTGATGCCGTAACACTTCCGTAGCTTTGCTTGGGGTGCTATTCGGTAAGAGATATTTTTGAGAACGACCAATTAAAATTACATTCCAACTAACACCACTAATGGAATACTAAATCGATCTTCTCCTAGGAACCTGCCAATATTTTCAAAAAGTCCAGCCACACCTCATAGACGTTGTCCATTCCAGTAATGCCCAAAGAGTATTAGTATTGCTGACGAATATTATCGCAGACTAGGGCGTCTACTTTTTTCTGATAATCAACATTGCGCTCACATTCAATGGCATTTTGTTACGAGTCATTTCAGCATATCAATGACATGGGTGCGTGTTTCTTCAGTACATAAGCAAGACTATCACGTATTTATCGCCCTGAATATCTACGCGATGGCCAAAAATTGATCTATCTAGGGCACTGTCACAGTTCGTCATTAAATTCATTTTCATTACTTGCAGTCTTCCGTTAAGTTCAGAACAATGAGCACCCTTGACATTTCGAAGAAAGCGATCTTCTTACTTTTCATCATTTCTTCTCGGGAAGTTTTTTGCTCAGAGGTACCGGATTTTGACTCGCAAGGAGAGGATTCGTATTTGAAAGCTTACAAGAAGTCCCACAGTGAAAGTGTAAAGATATTGGATGAGAGTGTGAAAAGATCCGATAGGGAATTTCAAGTTAATCCCAACGATGGATATCCGTATCCTACTCCACAGCCTCATTACGGACCTCCGGTGAATTATGGCCCATCGGAGCCCCAGTAAGTCTTTTTAACTTCACTATTTAACACAAAATTCAGCTACCACAACTACAAAATGATGTTTTTGTTTGTTTTATATTCAATTTGGGGAATCAGCCTCGTAAACAAATTCTTCATTTGCGATCTATTATTGTATTGACAATAATGCCCTGCAAAAATGTTTCATTTTACGAAAAAAAAAAAAACAATTTTATAAAAAAAACTAATATGTTGAACAACTAGATACGTGAACTTGACTAGTTCTAGAATGGTTTTTTCTCTGGTGATTACTTTGTCTAGTTTTGACAATTCTAAACAGCACGTGGAAACTGTCTACAATAGTTACCTAGTTGTATAAATTGATGGATGTAACCGTTACTATGTGGTAGGAGATCATAATGAAAAGAGAAATGAAAATTTCTAGAAATTTTCATTTCTCTTTTCATTACCTAGTTGTAGTATGTTGTTCACCTAACCTAACGGAATTTTCCTTTACAGTTATCCATATTTTGTCAAATTTGTAATTACCTAGTTGTAATACTCACCCCACGGTATAACTTTTCAAGTTTCGGGAGTGAATACATTTCCTGACATTTATTTTCGTCTATAAATATAATAACCCTACTTTTGAAATCAATGTTTTGAGACCATTTGGTATATTTGACTGGTTGAAATGTAGGTCATTACCACTATAATAGGCAATTAACTTTTCCATACATACATTGCATTTTTCTTCAAGGCGGTCATCATCAAAATCTGATAGAATTAACGTATGCTGTAAACATTTCATTCCCTAAAACATTCTCCATATCATTAACGTAGAAAATGAATAGGATAGGACATAAAATTGATCCCTGCGGCACTCCCATATCGAGTTTAATTTCATCTGAATTTTTTGTTATTATCCCATCTTTACATTTATGTTTTATGCTCACATACTGAGTTCTATTCTTCAAAAAACTTGAAATCCAATGAAGTGTAACACTCCTGACTCCATATGTCTCTAATTTCATTAATAATTTACAAGACGATTGTTCCGAATTCTTGAGGATCTTTTGCTGGTTACTGTTGGGCAATAAATGCTATATTATTATTATTATTATTATTATCATTATTATTATTATAACTTTGGCAACCGACTATTGCGTCTTTGCACGCTTTGGAGTCGGTTCACCAAGTGCAGTCCACTCACATGACAATGGTTTGACGGGTGACAAATGATGAAGCCATGTTTTATCAATTTCACATATCGACGCATAAATTGGGGTTTATCTCGCCAACTAATAGTCCGACAGCTGTGAATCTTGTACACGTGTCTTTTAAGGGTTAGGGTAAACTAAAAATTGTATGGATTCAATACTGGCAGCGCCATCTGTGTGTTACCCAACGAGCTTTTGCTCCCGCCCAACGACGAATCTGAAAATACTTGACGTTCAACATCTTTGGGTAGGCTGGTGGCTATTTATTTCAATTTAATTTCACGATGAATTGCTTATTATGATCTAATAAACTGGCGATATCATATAAGAACGTAGGTTACGAATAAAGAGAACAAAATCCAGGCTAGTAGTACCAAACGTTTCGTTTGCTACTGCGGCAGACATCATTGGTGGTGAATGCGTTGAACTTCAGGTTACATTTGACCACGGCCTACCAGAGTTAAGTCGAAACATTTGTCACGTAACTTGTATTTAGTGATTATGCTTATCAAAAGAGAAGGAATTGTACAAATTCGAATCTTGCGGTTTATCTTAGTCCCGTTTTATTTACGAAACGTACTCGATGGTCAAACGAGTTTTGAAATGTTATTCCATATGCAAGGTGAGGAAATTCGAAAAAAGGCCGATGAAGAGTTCTTAAAATAGTTGCACCATTCGTTTTTATGAAATAATTTTTTTCACTGTTCCCCTTTGAGACGTAATGTCGACATTCTAGTTTCATACGTGGACTTTCCAAAATACATGGTGAATGTTCAAATTTGGTCCATGCCATTCGATTTTTTGGGGAATTTTGGTAATGAAGCATGTGATAGCGAAGTTCGTTTCAAAATTGCTGAATTTTGACCAAAAGAAAAACGTCGCATGAGCTTCATGAGCGTCAACGGCGATCCAGATTCGCTTAAATTGGCTATAACTAGTGACGAATCATGAGTATGGTTATAACATCGACACCAAAGTCCAGTCGTCTCTATGGAAGAGCCCAGGAGAGCCAATACAAAAAAAAACCCAAGTTTGATCAAATGTCAAGGTTTTGCTCACTGTTTTCTTTCATTATCGTGGCGTAGTGCATCAACATCGTGATCATGCCTCAGCCACCGTAATCAATACATTTATCCGTAGAAATTGATGAATAAATAAATATTTCTCGATAAAAATTTAAGTTCACCCTATTTTTTGAACATACAGCGTATTTGGGATATTAGAACTCCATTCTATTAGATCGATTCGGGTAATCACACACAATCATTTCGCAGGACATACTCAGGACTCAGATTCTCGCACAATATTATTTTCAAATAATCGTAAATTACCACTCGGCAGGTAATAAAATTTAACGGTTACGTCTTACTGATGTTAAAGCAGTTACAAATGTGTTCAACAATCCTCGTTTATTTAAACACTTACACGGATCTCTGGTTATATGTGTTAATCACATAGCGGATGTGACGAGTTAATGTCCATTCACACATATTCGGTTCTTATCCGTGACTTATCTCTTGTTTCCGTGAGTTGCGTTGAGACCCACAGTGTGACATGCTTTTTTTTCAAATACCTAAAGAACTTGCAGTGATTGTATGAATATTTATTAAAATTATTGCCGCAGATGAATACTTTATCGGAGGTTGTTGCTAGGCAGACAATTTTCATTTGAAAGTCCGTCATGAGACTGGAAGTGCAAAAGAAAAGTAAATTCTTTGAAGTTATATCAAGAACAAGAGAATTGAGAACCGCATCTTGATGGCTGAAGGACGAATTCTTTACACAAGATAAGGGACTGCCAATAGGATCGCCATTTTCACCAGTCATAACCAACATATATATGGAGTAGTTTGAAACTCTGGCCATTGAAGAAGCCCACAAGAAACTTTGAGTCTGGTTGAGATATATTAACGACACCTTCATAATATGGAACCATGGGAACTCTGAAATAGACGCCTTCCTGAAACACATCAACAGCATGAGACTTTCCATCACTTTCACAATGGAAAAGGAAATCCACAACGAATTGCCATTCTTAGACGTTTTGGTGAAGAGGACCGACACTAAATGGAAAACCCACTCACACGGGACAATAACTGAACCACGAATCCAATCATCATCAATCAACTAAAAGAGGAATCATCAAGACTCTATTGGACCCTCCTTCCGGCTCTGTAACACGAAGGAAGGTCTCGAGAAGGAACTAGACGTCATCAAAAATGATCTTCAACGGAATGGCTACTCCAAAGCGATGGTAGAAATTACTTCGGCTAAAAGACAGCAGGAGTCTAGCAAGGAAGATAATCCGTCACAATCAGTGCTTGCACTTCCCTACATCAGAGGATTATCGGAGACGATAAGCAGAATTGGTTCCAAGTACAACATTAGAACCTGCTTCAGATCCGATAATACTATCCGTAGCAGCCTCACGAAAACCAGGCCTCCAAACGCGGACTGCGAATCCCAGAATTGCATTTACCGGATACCCTGTGAGTGCGGAAAATCCTATATTGGTGAAACTAAGAGGCCAATAAATGTTCGCATTGCCGAGCACAAGAAACACACGGCGAGGGGAAACCAGTAAATAAGGAATAGCAGACCATGTTTAGACCCATCAACCCAATATCAAGTGGTCCCAAGCTGAGATCTTACACAGAGAGGTTTAGGAAAAAATTCAAGGAAGCCGCATACATGTTGTCCAACAACGTATTCAGCCAAGCCAGCATAGAAATACGCAACACATGGAAACCCATTATCAAGCGAAAAATGGCCAACTCCCGCCAAACGGTCATCAACCACTGAACCAGTGAAGCGGAAAAAATGGAAAGCGGGGGTAAGTGAAAGTACTCGAACGATCCATAGTCATCTCTCGGAGGAATCAGTCCAGTCATCACCCGAAGACGATTGTAGATACTAACATCGAAACGTCGTGAACTAACTTGGCTTGAAATCTATTTACTTTTTTATTTTTATTTTGTATTTCTTTATTTTTATTTTTTGTAATTGTTTTATTTTTATTTGTATTTCATTTCACTCTTATTTCATTTCAGTTTGTTTTGCTTAATATAATTGTTATTTACAGCTATTTATTTTTAATTCTTCTTCTTTAGTTGTTTCAGGGATTTCAAATAATTTTATATATTAGACAATGGAAGTCCTAACTAGTGAAATTTAGTATAACTCCAATTGAAAAATACATAAAGAACTACTTTTTTTTCTAAAAACAAAATTAAAATATACTCTGATTAAATGATGGGAATGATGGGAAATAATTTCTTCAGTAAATTCGTGTCAATGGTAACTTTTTGTAAGAAACAAAATACACCGGAAGTTACTTCCTGTGGGATTAGCGCAGGCTTCTTCCCAGAACGTCCGTCATTAATACTCATAACACATGAACGGAATGTGATAAATGTATTTTTTATTTAAATCAAATTGACGATAGAAATTGTAGAACGGATATTTAGTAATGGATACACACTCAGACCTTTTAAATTCTCGTAATTGTTGTGAGTTGTCTTCGTTGATTTGATACTGATTCCAATTATAACTGAATATAGGTAATTATTTTTCAAAGATACAAACAGTTACTTTCATTAAGACATCCTAGTTTGTCCACTTAGTCTTCATTCACTATTTAGTGGGTGTTTTATACCGGTTGGAATAGTGTTTCTTCGATTAGTAACCTTAATGATTTCCGAAAAAGAATAAGAACAGATTTATTTGTCATTTAGTTGAAGCTGAATAAAAAAAGACTCGAAGAGAAAGTCTGCTTGGTAAACATTGGGAACTTTAAGGAGGCGATTTGAAATAATAATATTGATAACAATTAATAGCTTTGGTGGGAACAGAAACACGAAACTCATGATCGAGAAAAGTAGAAATATAGCAATATTTCATGATTATTTGTTACGTTTTCAATTACTGCGTCTAAGCTAGTTCAATTCGTTCTCACATACTACCAGTATGTGCTGATAATCCAGTCAAATTAGTGAAAATAGAGAAAGTATCTCGAAATTGGCGATAGTCAGCTATAAATTTGTATAAACCTTTATTGTGACACACTGAAATTTGTTTTGAGACCTACTTATGGTAGGGTCAAAAAATTGTTTTTTTGCATATTTTTGCAAGTATGTATATTATACTTTTTAATTACACGAGTAGGTAGCTAAGTGTTATTGAATGATTATATACTCAAATGATGAAAAAAATCATTAAATACGATGAAATAGTTTTTGAAGAATGCAAGTTATTCAAAATGATAGATAGGGGAAAGGGGGGCACATCCAACCATGGGGCACATTCACCCATCTCCTCAAAATCATTTAATTATTTGAATTTAGCGCCGAAAAAAATCCCATTTAATCGGCTATATCCACTGACACTGTCTGTGAAGTTTGGTCGCTAGTGTGTGATTTTTACACGAGAAAATAAATTAAGTAGAATTTTGGGGTAATAAAGGTAAGTTTTTTGTTGTTGAATTTTATAAATTTGTGTTAAAGTTTATGGTATTATGAAAACTAGATATTTACGTATGCTTTCGGGAGTTATTAGAGATTATGTTTTCTTAGCGATTCTAACCTAGAAATACTAGAATTCTAAAAGCCGCATGTTATTTCTGAAACAAAGGTCAGGAGGCACATTCAACCACCTGATGGTGAGGCACCTTCAACCAATGGTTGAATGTGCCCCTGGTTTATATTTATGCTACAGAAAATCTTAATAAACCTAACTGAGCTGAGTGAGTGAACATTTAATTTTAGATGGTGCGCAGGTATAAGAGGAAGACAAACAGGACAGAAATAAATGAAAATGACATGAGAAATGCAATTAAAGAAGTGATACATAACAGAATGTCGGAAAGGGTAGCTAGTAGAAATTTTAATTTGAGTAGGGATACACTTCATTCCATAATTTGCAAATTGAAGAAAAATACTCACAAGAGCGTTTGGCAACCCTATTCAATGGAGACTTCGGCAACGAAAGTGATTCTGATGTAAACAAAAATATTTATTCCAGCAAATATAGTGTGTCTCAGGTGTTTACAAATAACCAGGAAATAGAATTAGTGAAATATATCCAGACATGTTCAGATATGAACTATGGGTTAACATATAAACAAATTAGGGTATTGGCATTCGATTACGCATCTGCTTTACCCGAATGCAATATTCCTGTCCAGTGGAGGGCGAATAGAATAGCCGGAATAGAATGGCTTAAATGTTTTATGAAAAGAAACAAACAGAAAATAACTTTGAGAAAACCAGAAAGCACAAGTCTGGCACGGGCCACCGGTTTCAACAGAAGAAGCGTATCAGAATTTTTCGAAAATTATACATCAGTATTAACTAAATTCAATTTCACTCCCGGACAGATTTACAACATAGATGAAACTGGAGTAACCACCGTCTTAAAAACTGTTAGAATTGTTTCAACCAAGGGCAAAAAGCAAGTAAGCCAGACTGTTTCCGCTGAAAGAGGCGAACTAACAACATTTGTAGGAATAATAAATGCACTAGGTATTGCGCTACCTCCAGTGTATGTATTCCAAGGATACTCAAACCAGATGACTATTTGATTAATGCTCC
>WOGP01004442.1:0-14018 GCA_015342065.1 Leptinotarsa undecemlineata | reverse complement strand
TTACTTGATTGCAATGATTTTCTCGTATTCTATTATATGTGTATGATTGGTAGACGTCGAATGTTTTGTGTTCGATAGGTGGTATCCATGAAGAAGATAAAAATGAAGAAGAAGAAGTATTATAGGTTAGATATAAATAGTTGAATGAAAAATGTATCTCTCTCTTCTCCATGTTGTTATAAGTAATAGTTGTGTTATACCATGTACGTATATATAGTAAAAGTGAAGAACGAGTTATAATTTATTTACCAAGAAACCACCATAGTAAATAACAGGTTATGGGCCCAGGTGCTCTCAGGAATTAGAAACCATAATAAAAGTGGAAGCTTGAAGAAAATGGCGGCAAAGAATAGTTTTAATGTTGAGTTGCTGAATAGTGGAAATTACCATACATGGAAATTTAGAGTACAGACATTGCTGGAAGAGAAGGAAGTTAGTGATTTTATAACAAAGGAATACAAAGAAACCGATTATACTGAAGTCAAGGAGAAGAAGGAAGCTAAAAAGAGGGACAACACGTGTAAGAGCCTAATAGTGCAATGTTTGGATGATACCCAGATTGAAATAGTACAAGGAAAATCCACAGCTTTTGCCATGTGGAAAAGTCTCGAAGAACGGTATGAAAAAAGAGGTATTCCAGGACAATTAGAACTTAGAAAATCACTTATGTCTTTGAAACTAAGTGATTTAAACAATCTAGAAGAATTTTTTGCTGAATTTGATTTAATTATTCGACAATTGAAAGTTACCGGAGCACACTTAGAAGAACAGGACATAGTTTGCAGTTTATTGTTAGCAATGCCAAAGTGTTTGGAAACAGTTGTAAGCATTTTGGAAAATACACCGTCATTAATGCTTAACATTGACCATGTGAAAAACAAACTGAGAAGTGAAGCTGAAAAAAGGAAATTATCAAGTGGAAATGAAAGTACTGAACCAAGGAGCAGTGATAAACGAGCAGCGTTCACAAATAATTTTGTTAACAATGCAAATCAACACGGTTGTTTCAAATGTGGCAAGAAAGGCCATATTGCTAAATATTGTTGGGGAAGACTTGGAAGAGGTGGAAATACAAACAATTACGATCACAAACAGTTTAATGGAAATTCTACTCATGTTCGAGGTGGTTTTCGAGGTAACAACAGAGGATTTCGTGGAAGAGGCAACAGAGGTGGACCAGTAGCTCATCATATTGAAAGAACAGGACATAATAATATGGGTAACGAAACAAGCTATGATCCAAGGAATGAACAAGGTATATGTTTTATGACCAATACAAATATTTCTGAAAATGTTAATGAAAATGATATGCTTAAATTTTGTATCGATTCTGGATGTACGAATCATTTAGTAAACGATAAAAGTTATTTTTCTGACCTAATGATGTTACAAGTACCAATAAAAATCGCAGTTGCTAAAAGTAATAATTTCATGGAAGCGATAGGTGTAGGAAATATTAATGTTTTTAGTAATGTACATGGAAAAGAAGTAAAATGTACGATAAAGAATGTATTTTATGTTCCTAGTTTAAGAATAAATCTGCTATCCGTAAAAAGGCTGGAAATGGCCAATATTAGAGTAAGTTTTGAACATGGAAAAGTTTTTCTTTTTAATGGAAGATATTTAATTGGGATAGGATATCGAAATAATTTATATGAAATCATATTCAAAGTAGTGAATAATGAAAGCTTGAACACTGAAATAGATAATGATCTTAGTAGAATATGGCATAAGCGATTAGGTCACATATGTAATGTTAATTTAGAAAAGCTCATTAAGAACAATATGGTGAATGGTCTTGAAAATGTAAGGTTGAGTAAAATTGAATTCTGTGAACCATGCATTTATGGAAAAATGACAAGATTGAAATTTGGTACTAGGTCAAAGGCAAAAAGACTATTAGAAATTGTGCATACTGATGTAGTAGGTCCAATTAATCCTCTTGGTATTGATGGTAGTAAATTCTTTGTGAGTTTTATCGATGATTTTTCAAATTTTATATATGTGTTTGTTATAAAAACCAAAAGTGAGGTATTCAATTGTTTCAAAGAATATACAAGAATGGTGCAGACAAAATTCAATTTAAATATATCAGTTCTTAGATGTGATAATGGGGGAGAATATGTATCAAATGAAATGAAAACCTTTTGCAGAGAAAATGGAACTTTTATAGATTTCACAAATCCGTACACACCACAACAAAACGGCAAAGCTGAACGCTTTAATAGAAGCTTGCTTGACAAAGCTCGAGCAATGTCAAATGAGGCAAATATACCGAAGAATTTCTGGCATGAGGCAATTAGAGTAGCGGCCTACATTCTAAATAGAAGTCCCAGTAATACAACTATAGAGAACAAAACGCCTGCAGAGATATGGAATGGTTCAAAACCCGATATTAAACACATGAGAGTATTTGGATGTACAGCATATTCCCATATTCCCAAACAATTAAGAGACAAACTTGATGCTAAATCAGAGAAATGTATAATGATAGGATATACAAACACCGGATACAGACTGTGGGACATTGAAAATCAAAGAGTTTTCGTATCGAAAGATGTGATTTTTAATGAAAATGATTATTACTACAAGAGAAAATTGGCTATAATTGACGTTGAAAATAAAATTGATATTGATAATGAAGAAAGGTATGGAAAAGATGAAATGGAAATGGAAGAAAGAAAAGAACCATCAAAGGAAGAGCTTACGGATATCAAGGAAGAAATAAATCAAAGAAAGAGGAATACAAGATTACCATCAAGATATGAAGATTTCGAAATGTACATGGCATTTGATGCTATGTCTTATATCGAGGAAGTACCTGAAAAAGTTGAAGATTTGAAAAATAGAGAAGATGAAATGTTTTGGATAAAAGCAATGGAGAAAGAGATAAAATCTATAGAAAGAAATAACACATGGACGGAAGTTGAAACTCCGAAGAGAGGAGAAATTTTGAATACCAAATGGGTCTTTGCGAAGAAAAATTTAGAAGAGTTACTAGAAGACAGGTATAAAGCTAGACTTGTGGTAAGAGGGTTTGCTCAGCGTAATTCATTTGATTATGATGCATTATATTCTCCTGTTGCAAAAATGTCAACTATTAGAGTTTTGTTGTCAGTGGGAAATCAAAGAAATTATTATTTTAAACAGTTAGACGTTAAAACAGCATTTTTGAATGGAGAATTAAAAGAAGATTTATACATTTATCCGCCAGAGAGGGTTAAATGTAAAGAAGGTTCTGTTTTGAAGCTAAATAAGTCTTTATATGGTTTGAAGCAATCGTCCAAATGTTGGAATGTGAAAATTAATAACTTTTTGTTAAGTTTAGGATTCAAAAGATCAGATTCTGATTATTGTTTATATTCTATTAAGTGTAAAGATGAAAGTGATATATTTTTATTATTATATGTTGACGATATAATTTTGGCAGGCTCTAATTTACAATTCATTGAAAAACATAAAAGTGATTTAATGATGGAATTTGATATAAAAGATAAAGGTGATTTACAAAATTTCTTAGGGTTAGAGATAAGTTACGACCATGATAATGGCATTTTGAATCTGTACCAGAAACGATATTTGAAAGGTATACTAAGACGATTTAATTTTGAAAATTGCAATCCAATATCCACACCTATAGATCCAAAATACACAATCAATAAAACAACCCAAGTCAGAAAAGAGGATAAACCAGTAAGAGAATTAGTTGGCTGTTTAATGTATCTCATGCTGGGATCCAGGCCAGATATTAGTTTCGCTGTGAATTATTTTAGTAGATTTCAAGATAGTAATATGGAGGAAGCTTGGATTGGACTGAAAAGATTATTAAGATACCTGAAGGGAACTAGTGAACTCAGTTTAACATATGAAAGGAATAAAAATGATACTCCACTTACATGTTATGTAGATTCGGATTGGGCAGGAGATATTTCTGACAGAAAATCGGTATCTGGATATTTGATAGAAGTTTTTGGCAACACAGTAGCATGGGTTACTAGGAAACAAAATTGTGTTGCGTTGTCGAGCAAAAAAAAAACAGTATGACAGCTAACAGTGTGACACTGTACCAGCCACAGACCTAGTATTTATTCATCCACAGATTCTCTTGAATATAATTGAATGTTGGGTATTTATATTAAACTAAATTTCATTTTCAGGATTAATATATTGTGTTATTACAAGGTTCTTGACATAACAAGTTACATTAATAAAAAATCCTACAAATATTATCAAAAAGCTTCATGAATAATATAATTCCTTCTAATGAAACTCAAAAAAGGAATATCTACATAAGATTTCACGGGGCACATTTATAACCAATTATCACAGCTAGGTAGAATGTAATACAATGTTAAACATTAGAAGGAATGTCATTAAATATTGGAGATTTCAGAATGAAATATTTTCTGAAAATGGTAATATATATCATATTACCATCATATATATCCAGTTGACATCGCTTCGAGCTACTTACATATAAGTATAGTAGTATTATATTAGTGAGCATATTTTTTTCCAAACGTTTATTTTTGCCTTCCTCTTCCACTATAACTGCACGAACTTTTTACATGAGCAAAATTGGTGCAACTTTTTCTAAACATTTTCGTTTTCAATTCTATTGCAGGGCTTTGAATAGATGCAACATTGCAACCTTTTTAATCACAATTCAATAAATAAACAAAATATAATTATGAAATCATTATTTCAATTTGGCTTTCTCCACAGAAGTATGCTTTAAACTAGAAATCTCAATAAATTGCCCAATACCAAATTAAAAATATGATACTTCACTGGCAAAATAGAAAATTTGATAATAGTTGTTTACATTAAACTTTCACTTTTACTTCAAGAAAGAAAATAAGTGGGAGCATTCATAAATCACTCTTCAAAAGTGTATAAAGCTACTGTTTATTCACATTGTGAAAAATTTCTTGAAGTGAGAAAATAAATAAAAGTTAGGTATATTATTAATCAACAAAGTTTAAGTTTGAAATTAAGAAAAACAGTTTTCATTTTTTCATGTTTAATAGTTGAGCATTGTTCATATGCAAGATTTTCAAAAGTGACTTTTCAAAGATCATAAATGTACTTATCCTTATATAAGTTGAAATAAAATTACTCGTTTATTAATTTAGAAATATAAAATGTATTAATAAAAGGTCCAAAACCTTTTTAAAAAAAATTTGAACCCATTTGTGTAGGTATACTGGAGATCTATATTTGCTAATAATTCTTCAGTGTGAAATTATATCTATGGAAATTTATAATCAAAATGGCCTCAGATATATAAAAAATGGGATGTATCATAAGCAGTATTTGACAATATGTCAAATTTATGTAACTGATAGAAAACCAATGAGGCATTCTTTGAGGGAGTTTCTTTCAAGTCTGAATAACCAATATTTCATTTATCGAAAATAAAGAGCATTCTGAAAATTCACAAATTCATCAAGCTTTATTGAGGTGATCATCACTGGAACTCTGCAAGCAGTACTGACAAACAAGCAATGATGTATTCTTTAGAATGTAGAATGCATTCTAACTCATCTCCTTAATCCTCTTCATTTATTGCTGACAGAGTTCCTCTACTAAGTTAAAAATGGTAAATACTTATAGTGCTACAATCATTCATCACTGAATAGTAATACAATTTTTGTGTTTTTGATGTTCATTTCTTGGATGTGTGTTTGTGACTTGAGCAAAGAATTAGTGTCATTTTTTCCATGTATTGACAAATCAGTCTTATTCTTGTGTATATGCTGGTGAAAATTATGCAGCTGTCACCTAAAAAAGAAAAACATCATTAATTTAATACAACTTTTGGATTCAAACCAAAACATTTATTGTAATGTTTGGTTTTCAGACGATTTCGTGAACATTATGAAAATCTCATAGTGAATATTCATAAAGATATGATGGAAACCACATGCAATTTGGAGCAATTTCTTAGAAATCATAACGATTTCAAAGAATTCATTGGAAAATTGAAATTTCATGAAATAAATGTGTGTTTTCTGAAGATTTTCTGTCAATTGAAGAAATTTTCCAAATAACATCGAAATAAATACATTTCAGTGATATTATTGTTTCTGAAATAATTTCGTTCAAATCTTCAAACATGTAAAACCTTTCATCAGCATTTTTGGTGGTTTTTTCACCTTCTACAATTTGAAAAATATGAAAAATGCAATGGAGAACTTTATACCAATGTAGAAAAGGCTTACTTTTTAGTTCACCCTGATAAGTATTATTCAAAGTATTTTTTGTAAATTGTTTAAATTTAAACAGTAACTAATAGGCGTCAACTTACCATCACAGCTTAAATATTTTTCAGATTGTGAAGGTGAAAAAAACAAAAAAGGTTGATGAAAACCCTTCCAGAAAAAAAGACTTTCTTTCAATACTATGGTAGTAATATGGAATTTTAATTAACTTCAAATGAAAGAGGTGTAATTTCACTTACATTCTTCCCAAAATGTAAGAACTTCCTCATCAGAATATAAATTAATTTCATGCAAAAATTCATAATTCATTATTTAAAAAAATAGGTTTATATGAGCAAGTCATGATTTTTTAAATAGAGGGGAAGTTGATGAAACAATAATTAAATCATACCTACTGTAATGAAACAAATTTTGTTACTCAATAATTAATCAATTCATAAAAGCATTTGAATAATGATGTAAATAATGTCATTAGATTTTATTAACAATGTATGGATGTGAGGAACTGATAATGGGATAATGCTTTTATTTTTTTTTCATTCAGTCTTGTGGTTGATGTATTGTACATGAAATATTAATTGTCTTTATTCATTTCATTATCATGATGCATTTTTGATAGGTGCCTATTTCTTTTTAGTTTTGTTCTGCCATTATTTAAGAATATATTGAAAAAAACCAAAGCACTTTCTCATTACTATTTTTCAAACTGTACAAAATGGCTTTTACAGATTTTTAATCTGTTGTTTCATCCCCAAGAAACGATAATCAGTTTTAACTTTTTATATGATCAAAGACAAGCAACCCGTATAAGACAGCCTTTCTGACAACAATTTCACTGATATATCAAGTATCATCCTAATCATTTAATTAGTAAATATTAAAATGTCATTTAAATAAACTCTAAAATGGACAACTTCCTCCTAATTTATCCACTTTTGTTATATGGTTTTCAAGTTTTCCCCTTCTTATCAGGAACACAATATAAATTGTAATAATCAAAAGAGGAATTAGAAGTTAATTATGTAATAAAATTCACTTTGCCACATAAAAAATTTGTAATTTCAACTTACATTTTAGGTAAGGGGTTCCATTAATGATATCTAATAAAATGGTTTCTAAATTTCCCTATTTCCCACCTTCAGTCTCATTTTCTTTCTCGTTGTATACTCGCAACAAATCCAAAGCATCTTGTGCCTGGCGCTTATCAGCCAAATATCTTCCTGAAACCTCTTTGAGCTGGTCGAGAAATATTCTATCTGGAAATGTTATATCAACCAAGGATTCTGGGTCCATATCACTAAGCAATTCAAGATCAGCACCTCCAAGTAAAGACACATGACACATATTATGCTTCAGCTTTCCAACAAGGTTAACAAGGTCCCTCTCCCCTTTGTTGTCCACATCGTCTATGTTGAGACGTAAGGGTGGAGATTTCGGAAACCAATTCTGCCCCTCAGTCAACACCATTAGACAGGTGTTGGGATCCAGAGTACCAAAGTACTCTTCGTCATCTATCTCAGTACCATCATCTTCAAGAACAAGAGTAATATTGTCCTTGTCTGAAAGATTCAGTTTTTCCAATACTTTTGAAGACAAATCTTGCAAAGATGAAGCCACTACGCCTTTTTTTATTTCTCTAGAAGCTGTTGTTATCTTGAAAGGTTTTCCAGTTTGACCATCATCCTCTTCCATAGTTTTTAACTTTCAATTTCATCTGATATGTTTTCAATTAATCTCTATCGCAAGCACTTCGCCTCAGAGAATTTCACTACTCAAAACAATCACAATTCATAAATCTCAAAACTTCACGCCACAGAGTTTACGCCCTCAAAAGTCGCAAACTTTCATTGAATTTTTGCAACTTGCAGCCTACAAATGATCCGATGAATGAATGCACTCTTTCAGATTTCTGCTGCGCATGCCAACCTAACTACAAGGTCAGTTCAAGAAAATCAATAAACTTCCAGACTGCAAGGTTGCCACTCGAAGTGAAATTCCGCAAATCTTTAAAATGTAATTTTAAATAATAGAGAGTTCAAATCATACATGTGAATGTTCACAGATCGGTTGAGGCTTATCTTGGAGAACTTCTTACAACAGGTCTCAACATTTTCATGATCCAAAAGAATCTTACAGAAGACACCCAAATTAACAATGTGCTTAATGTCCGTATTCACCGTATACCAGTAAACGAAGCTTAAGGGATAACCTCGCTTAACGCTTCAGTTTTGTATGCACCGTATTCTCAATCGCTTTCAAGTTCACTTAAATGTAAGCGGCTAAATTCGGTGGCTTTATATGTAAAGCCAAGCTTATGTAGACATCCGAACCATACTTTTTATTCTTCAGTTTTGGAAATAATGTAAGTGTCGTTTTGCTGAAATGTTTCAGTAAACGGATATGTAAAATTAAAATCATTTGTTGCAGAATTATGGAACTAGAAGATGAAATCATGCTGGAAGTCAATAATATCATCTTACACATCATTGATTTTGGATTTCCATGAAGAACCATGAAAACCATATGGTCTTTTTCAAAAGACCATATGATCCATAGCCAAGCTGACAACACAATATGTGCACTATAGAAGATGCTTTAGAATTCGAAAACGATTTGTAAAGAAAACATTCAATTGTTTTTACTTTTTTTAATACAATCACATAAGATATAACTGACCACATGTAGAATAGAAAATTTATAAGTGGTTTTATAGTATTATTGTTCAGCAGAGCTGGCTATAGGCCGATATGCAGGTAGTCCTGAGTTGAACATTTATCTCTTACCATTATTTTAATATCTCGATACGTATTTCGATCACCAAGTGATCATCTTCAAGAGGAAGATCAAACTAAACAGTTTAGTTCAAAGATCAAACTAAACAGTTTAATTTGATGAAAGGTTCCGTACAGTGAATCACAAGTATAGGTGGTCAGTTAACTCTTATTTTGCAATAATATGATTGAGTTGCAAAAATTAATTCTCCATTGAGGTAAAGTTTGGAACTCTTACGTTTTCATTCATTTTGCTAGTAATAGATATAAAAATTTACTTTATGTTCTTTTGTCTGAATCAGATACTTTTTGACAACAAGATAAAAGTAAACCATCGAAACCCCAATTTTTATTAAATTCACCTAAAATTCGGTTCTCGTTATTTGAGAATTGACGCGTAAACATTACCAAGTTATTTTGGCGCTTGGATAAGCTACGTTTATTGTTTTGTGGTGCATACCGCATACATTTAAGCCTTGCTTGAGTTTTAAGCGGACCTAGGCAAGCTTCGCTTTACCGAGAAAACGGCGAATACGGGCATAAGTCCGGCACCAGGTAAAATTAGTATAAAGTGATTCTTTTCACTCGTGACAGAAGATTTTCATTCGCAATTATGGTCGGGCGTTATAATTATCACATATGTTCCAAATGAACCCATAAATAGTAGACATCTCTGATTAAAGTTACTCTCCTCTGATTACATTATTGTGAACATAATTACAGTTTATAGAAACAAATCAGAAAACAATGGATATTATTTGTTGTATGTATATAGTCTGTGGAAAAAAAGTAGTTTGAACATCGAAGATAATCCGCTGATTTTGTAGACTTGCTAAAAGCCTTTTGTCTTTCGACATAGAATATGTAGAAAGGACAACATCGAATACCTTCTCATGATATATTTTTGTGAGATAGACTACAATTAATTTCGATAGGAAACCCTCTGGGGGTTACCATGAATATGGGGTTGAGGAAGAAATTTCCCGTCACGCATTGTTTGAACTGCCTGAAAACTACAAATAATATGTATATTGCTAACAAAATTTCACTGAATATCAAATTCACATTTCAGATACATAAAATACAATACTTTAAAATGAGACCATGAAACTGTTTTACTTCGAGTACAAATGTACTAAAAATGAATGAACATGAAACTTCTGAAATAATATATTCCAATAATATATTCAATTTCTACTTTAATTAAAGTTCAAACTATTACCAGTTTCAATATTTCCGCCTTCGCCAGTGTTGTATTCTTCCTCAATTATCTTCTGGATATTTCTAAATGGAAAATTAAAATGAATGAGACAAATAAATAAAGACAAATTTCGTTTCAAATTTGATCTCTAAATATTCCAAGTTTATTGAAAACAAGAAAAACGGAATAATTACATTCTAGAATGAAGAGAATGGCAAAGAAGTGCTGCTTCTAGACGCTTTTAAACTCTCAGTTTATTGTAGTGTCACAGCTTACTTACTATAGTAAGTAAGCTGTGGTAGTGTTCTGTATTAATCATAGTAACCATAATCTGTCAAGTTATGGTATTATGTTAAACACAAAAAATTGAATTTGTCTTGATTTAAAAAGTTATTTAAAAAATGGCATTGCTTCAAAATTTTTCAAAAATGTGCAGGATTTGCATGGAGTTCAACAATTTAGAGCCCATTGAAAACTCAGAATTTAAAATTATAAATTTATTGAGTACTCTTCAAGAAACACAGGTAAAGTTCCAATAGGTAGGTATATCATATAATTAAATTGAAATTAATTTCAGTTTACTGGGAATGACATACTACCCAAAAATATATGTAGTTCCTGTAAAATTCATTTAGAAAATTTGATGAAATTTGTTGAGAAATTGAAGGCAAGCAACACCAAACTGAGGGCAGCTGTTTTGGATCAATCAAATAAGCATTCTGGAGCCTGTGATGAATTAGCCAATTCTCTGCTTGGCGAAACCTGCAAATCAGAAACATTTAAAGTTAACAAAACTGATAAAATGTCTTCCGAGCTTGAAACGGTAGATTCAATTAATGAAAATGATAAAGCCTCTTCACTTCCTGAAATTGTACACTCTGACAATAAAAACCAAAGTTTGATGAAACGTAAAAAAAATAGAAAAAAATGGGGATCTAGCTCAAATATTCGTGAATTCAAGCTCAAATATAAACCTGCTTTCAAATCTAAAATTTGTAGTGAATCCGTGATTCATCTCAAATCACATAATACAGGTTCACATAATTGCCCTCAATGCTCAAAAACATTCATATTTGCTGGGAATTTGAGAAGACATGCTCTTATGCATGAGGGAATGAAACTGTGTAATAGAGGATTTTTTAAAAATTGTTTGGATGAACATGAAAATTTCCATAATGGCAAAACCTCTTACGTATGTGTACATTGTGATCAAAGTTTCAGTAGACTTGCTCATCATACAGCACATATTCATCACGTTCATAATATGACTACTACCAAAAATATTCCAAAATTTAAAAGAAATTATACAGAAAGGCGTGTCCGCCTCAATATTTCATGTGAAACATGTGGAAAACATTTCAGGAGTAGATCAGGATTTGCTAACCACCAACTTATACATAAAGGATTAAAAAGATTTCTCTGTTATATGTGTGGAAAGAGATTCATCACCAATGCCACATTGTCGATTCACATGCAAACTCACAGTGATGCAAAACCCTTTGAATGTGAACAGTGTGGAAAATGCTTTAGGCAGAAGTATTCTTTGCTCCGCCATATTAAACGTGTCAAACATGTAAATGGCAATTTACTCAAGTGTCCTTATTGTAAGAGTAACTGTGACAAACACTTATTGCAGGTTAAAACCAAACAGCATCTTGAATGTCCCCACTGTAAGAAAATATTTCGAGAGCCCAGTTTGCCAAATACCCATAATTCAAGGAAGATACCACAAAAAAAAGCAAAAAACCATAGATGCAGTATTTGTTCCAAGTCCTTCATGTCTTTGTCTCATCTCACTGTTCATTTACGAACACATAGTGGTGAAAAACTCTACGCTTGCCCAGAATGTGGAAAATTACTCTCTCAGCCTCAAACTCTGAAAGTGCATATGAGGCAACATTCTGGAGAAGCACCATTTGTATGTTCAGTTTGTAATAAAGGATATCGTGACTCCAGCAATCTGAAAAGACATTTCAATAGGCATCATAAAGAAAATGAGATGAAAAGTAATGAAGCAGAAAAAAATAATGTAGTTCATAAAGTAGTAGCAAACTGTGGCAAAGAAACTCCAAAACAACTGTGTATTTGAATTAAATACCAACTACTCTTTGAGCAACCGTCTTGAGGTCCAAATAGGTTGCTATAGTAAGGAAAGGCCGGGGTAGTATATTTGGAAGTGTGATTCAAGCTTGTAATGTGTGAATATAGTAAAGTTTCTCCTTTGAACTGAATAAAAAATACTGTATCAATCAGTTCATTACTTGTATTTACATCTTATAGGCTGAAACAGCTGTCTACCGGTGGCTCTTAAATTGAAATCAACATGGGAATGATCAAAGAGTACTCATCTACTCATATATATAATCAATTCCTCAAAAAGATAATCAGTTATGGAAACTACAAAAACATACTTGGTTTTTGGTGAAAAAATACGCCTCTTCTCTATTAATTTTTAACGATTTGAAAGCTTTCAAAGAAAGGAAGAAAAATGTCTGTTTCCTATTAAGAATATCTGCTTCAAGTATTATGAAAGTTTGGTTAATTAAACGAGCGAAATAAAAAGAAAGTTTAACGGATGTGCCGCTCAGAAAAACACAGTCCTACCAGCCAAATATTTCCCATCTTAATCACTAAACTGTACTGATGAGGGCAACTAGCTCGAAATATGGGTCTATAAATTGTTTTTTGAGATTTGTTCAGCAAATGGTAACGATAAACAATTGATCCTTACAGCGGAATTTAAAATATGCATGTTTCAAGGTCAGATGTTTGAATTGATTATGAATTAGGGTAGTGTTTTTGGAATGGTTATTATTTTTGTTTGAAACTGAAACCAGAATATACTCGTATTCAAAAAAGTTTATTGAGAGATTTCCACTAAACATTTTCACAAAAACGCAACACCTGATTCACTATACAATAGCTTCTTCAAGCGTGTCCATAACGAATTCAAGAAACATGTGTCTATACTATCGTATTGAAACACTTTGTAAGATTCCCCTAAACAGTACTTTAGTATAGTATTTGAATGGGTATGGTGAAAATATACACAACACTGTCATGTTTTCCTTTCGGAACAGCTGTTAGCCTTGAATGTTGGTTTTTTTAAGGACAAAACACAAGCACTACAGGAAAATCTGAAAAAGGTGCATAATCACCAAAAAAGCGAGCACGAGCAAACATACACGAATGCACGCTCGTGCTAACTTTTTTGGTAAACACGCACCTTTAGATTTTAATGTTGAGAACTCCATTCTGGGAAGATATTGTGCGGAAAGCGTGAATTCAGTTTCATTTTAGTTTTTGAGTGGGACTTTAACTGGGTTGCTAATGATCAAAGTAGAATATTAAAGTGCGTATTCACCAAAAAGGCGAGCACGAGCAAACATACATGAATGCTCGCTTTTTTCGGTGACTACGCTCTCAGAGCAGTGCCAGTGCGAATGTAGTGATTCACATTGGATTTGAATCGCTGGAGATGAAATCCATTTGGAAAAACGTTCTCAGGAAGTTTATTCCACATGATCGCAGTTCTCCAGATGAAAGAGTTCTTAAACAGTAAAGTTCGAGGTGTACTGAGTTGAACCTCAAAGCGACACAGCAACAGTCCATCGCGTATTTCTGATATGTACTACTTTTGGTGGAATCAAATGTGACAAGTCACTTGAACACTTCCACTGAAATTATATATAGAAGAGAGACAAATCTCCACCCATTCTTCGATGTTCCAGGCTATGAAGGTTGCACGTGATGTTCGCGTGTCCAATCAGGCGGATGGCTCTTTTCGAGATGGAATACAGCAACTTTAGGGTATGTTTGAGG
>WOGP01004441.1:0-14019 GCA_015342065.1 Leptinotarsa undecemlineata | reverse complement strand
TCTACGACATCCAAACATATTTCAAATTCCACTTCTTCAGTATGTCTAGAAGGCTGATGTGCTTTTCTAAAATTACTCTCAACCGAGCCAGTAGATTTAAACTTAGCTATTATCCTACTAACTGTTGACTGATGAATATTTCTTGCAGGATGTCTGGCATTGAAAATATCAGCTACTTGTCGGTGACCGGTATTCTCGCCGCATATTAAAACGATTTCAATTTTCTCTTGAAGATTCAGCATTTTTAACAATACACTAGACAACGAATAAACTATTTCAAATCTAAAACTGATAATCACTATTTTGAGTTATTCAACAAATGTCATATGACAATAAAATATTTTGCTTTCTTTCTATACTTATCCTCCTTCCTTCCCGCCCCTAAGCCCCGTATGGGAAAGAAGTTTTTGTATACATTGTAAACAGATTTCACCAGTGTTATAAAAAAAATAGAGATTTTGATTTGGTGGCGATATCACTATAATTACTCTGAAGTCTGCCACGAGGTGGCAGTGCAAAACCCTAGGAAAGCGAAGAAAATGTCTAAATGGCATGTTGATTCGATAGTTCCACCTGATTTTACGTTTATTTTAAGAAAACATATCTATTGTAAAAGTATTGTTGACGGAAATAATGCGATAGTTAGAAGATTATTCATATTTATTCAAGCGTTTACTACAAACGGGGCGGCTATTCTTGAATTGCACGAATGATTCGCAGAATTGTGAGTTATTCAATACAGACACATATAAATTTGCCAATAAATGATATATTAAGATCCCATGTTTTAAACTCTAAAAATGTTTTACTTGTAGATTTTGACCGTTACTTCGAGCAAGTCATTTTTTATTTCAATTCAGCTTCCACTTATACTATTGACAATCATTTATTATTTCCAGCAACCCAATGACCAAATAAAACTTGAAACTATGAAATGAAAACTCTCAAGTTCATTAAAGGTCGAGTTAGGAAGCAAAAAAAACAAGTACGGGGTTTTTAATAAATTTATTTATAAAGTATTCAACATCTATACATATTAAAATACTCTACCTCCTACTTACAATAACTTCACAACTCATAGTGAGAAGTCATCACTCCTGCATGCCTTCCATTAAAGGCGCCTTCATATAATTATGAACTAAATAAAATCATTATGAATAAAAAATAATTACAAAAAATACCTGGCACTTTGATAGATTGAACAATCTGAGCAAAATCCCAATTTGCTTAAATCTATGTAACCAAAAAGATTCAAAATAACAATGTGTCATAAATAACTGCTTCCAATTCCCTCCTTACATAGAATCGTCCTGACTGGGACTGGTAGGAGAGTAACTAGGTGACGAAGGGGAATATCTGGGAGGCTGAGGAGAGTAAGCCGGAGAGGCGGGAGAATAACTGGGACTCGTCGGCGTGTATGTGGGAGAGGTGGGGGAATATTTAGTGCTGTGCGGCGAATACTGGGGAGAAGTAGGAGAATAACTAGGAGAGCTCGGCGAGTAATTCGGAGAAGACGGTGAATACCTTGAGCTAGCAGCGGGAGTGTGCTGCGGGCTAGAAGGAGAATAACTCGGCGACGTGGGAGAATAACTGGGAGACGTGGGAGAGTACTGAGGACTGCCTCCCGAGAACGATGGAGAAGTGGGGGAATAACTCGGTGACGTTGGCGAATACTTCGGAGACGAAGGGGAATAACTCGGAGAAGCAGGAGAATATTGCGGAGAAGTGAGAGAGTAACTGGGAGACGTGGGAGAATAGCTGGGAGAACCGGGAGTGTATCTTGGAGAAGACGGCGAGTAACTCGGCGAAGTCGGAGAGTAGCTGGGTGAGGTGGGACTGTAATTAGGAGAAGTGGGAGAGTAGCTAGGAGATGTGGGACTGTAATTCGGCGAGGCGGGAGAGTAACTCGGCGAAGTGGGAGAGTAACTGGGGGAAGTAGGGGAATAACTCGGAGATGTGGGAGAGTAACTTGGAGAAGTTGGACTGTAACTAGGCGACGTAGGACTGTAACTTGGGGAAGTGGGAGAGTAACTGGGAGAGGTAGGGGAATAACTCGGTGAAGTCGGAGAGTAACTTGGAGAAGTGGGGCTGTAACTGGGAGACGTCGGCGAGTAACTTGGAGATGTTGGAGAATAGCTGGGACTGGTCGGGCTGTAATTGGGACTAGTCGGTGAATAGCCCGGCGAGCTTGGGGAATAACCAGGCGATGTAGGAGTCATGGATGGTGATGTGGGCTGGAAAGCAGGACTCGACGGGCTGTAGGAAGGAGACTGTCCGTGTGGTGATGCCATGTAGGGCGACATGGCTGGAGATTGTCCTCCTGGTGACCAGCCTCCGTAGCCGGGAGACATTCCAGAAGCGTCCGAAGCCGCAGAAGGAGAAAAGCCAGCGCTGGGCGTCATGCCTGCCAAATCTGGAAAAAAATATATAGAAATTAAAAATAAAAATTATTACTAATTTGAATTCCACTAATTTGAAAAATATTAATTTATCACTTATTTATAAAGGCATCCACAGATAAAAAAATATTTTAATATAGAATTACGTAAGTAAATAACAGAACTTGTTGACAAAAAAAAAAAAAAAATTTGACTCACTTTGAGGCGACCAAACGCTGCCGGCATATGGAGTAGAACCCTGGTTCCAAGGCGTGAGCGGCACCGCTGGGCTCATACTACTACTTGGTGTTGGTACTGCGAAGAAGTTCGAAGACATGATGTCGGTTCCGTGAGCCTGAGGGATCGGCATGCCCATTTTACACTTCTCCGCGTCGAGTAGCAAATCAAAACAGCCTGTGCCCATCCTGGGCAGCTGGCCGAGGATAATATTCTCGGAGACACCTCTCATTGGATCGACTTCGGCGTGACTAGCCGCGTCCAATAGCACGTCGACCGTTTCTTCGAAGGAGCATCTCATCAGAGCTCCGGTGTCTTGTCTGTTGATACCGTGACGGGTGATGGCCATCAAGTGACCCTTGGCTGTCATGACGTCGCAAAGCAACGCGAGATGGCGATAGTTTACATACAGACCGTAGAACTGCAGGACGGCGTTCATTTCTTTCTCAACCGATTTACGAACAGCCTCAATTCCAAGCACCTAAAAGTCAAAAAATGCCACTATGCTAATACGAAACAGGCTAATGCGGATAAAATATATTAATGTTTTTCAACATTTGAATGAATGAATATGTACAACAAACTAACTCACCTGGAATATCTCGCAAATATCGTTGGAGTATGTTCTCACAGGGTCGACGTCCCTTTCTGACAGAACTTTCATCATGCTCGTACCGTCTGTTTCCAGCAACCACTCAGCGATGGCCTTGAACTCTCCCGTCTCGGTAATAACTATCCTCTTTTTCGAGTCGGTTTGCGGCAAGTGCATGTACACTTTGGAGATGGCCTCGATACCTTGCAAGGTCATGTCACTCAACATGTTAGCTTCTATACACCTCAGGAACATGTCGTCTTCCATTTTGTCGACGTCTTCATCTCCACCTGCGCAAAAAATTAAGAAGATAAGAGTTGGCTCAAAAAAAACAACCACGCATATAAATTTCAAATGTAAACCTGAAATCTGACCTACCTTCTCCACCGAACTTGCCATCGTCACTGTTCATTATCCTGATACGAAGTACCAGTTTTTCGGCATTGTCATCATTGAAAATACAGTTCAAGTCATCTCCGAAACCAGCATTTATTTTTTCTGCAATTTGTTCCATAGTCAGTTTTTTGTCTGTCATACGTTTTCTATCAAGCTCGATACGTAGTAACCAGGGTGATATTCTTGTTGGGTCAAAGTCAGGCATTTCATAGTAAACATTTACGAATTCTTGATCTTCTGTTATGACAGTGTTTTGTGGATCAGGATCATAGTAAATGGCTGTGTTCGCTGTAACTTTTCGCAGAGTTGTGTGTTCCAACCTATAGAAATACAGGAAATTAAAAAAAATAACCAGGCAAATGCCACAAATATTGTAAATTGTAAATATTTTACACTTTTTTCATCATCAACTCGCTTTTAACCTTTCAATAAGTTTAAGAGCCACATATTAAACTGAAGAGATGATGATAAGAAAGGAAATTGTGACTTATTAAATGGCTGGTCAAAACTTTCGGCAGTTTGCCTCTATCAGATTTGTTGAATACACAGTCTGCCAAATTTGGCACTCTAATATGGCATCTAGAAAATTTTGTATGACAAAATTCAAATTAAAAAAAAATCAGGCCCCACGTTGGGCGCCAAACGTGTTCCCTAAAAATGTGTCAAGACACTCACCTGCACAACACGTTCTTGGCCTTCTCCGCATCCCTGGCAGCGGCACCAGTAAGGAACACCGTAAGAGACGGAGCTTTTGGCTTCTTCGATATGTTGATAATTTCCTTCAACCTGGGCACACCGAGCGTTACGTTCTTGGAAGACACTCCGGCGAAATGGAAAGTGTTCAGCGTCATCTGAGTGGCGGGCTCTCCCAAAGACTGAGCGGCCAAAGCCCCTACCATTTCTCCGGGATTCGCCTGAGCCTGCTGGAATCGTGTTTCGATTTCTCCAATCAACCACTCGAAAGCTTCGGTGCTCAATCTGAACTGTTCGGAGACAGATTTTGCACATAACGTAGATCGCACCAAGCACTGGAAGAGTAGAGTAGCGTTCTCGTTGGCTTGTTTCGAGAGGCGATCTTCTCCTGCTACGATGATGCACTTCTTGAGGAGTTCCCGGACGCCGTTGATGACGCGCAGCGGAGATAAGTCTGTTGGCGCTCTCTTGTTGATGTGGAAGATCTTCTGGACATTCCAGATCATTCGTTGCAGGTTGCATGGCAGTACTACTTTCGATTCTCCACTAGGGAAAATCTGCCTGAGCGCTTCTCTGTCCTTCTGGAGTTGCTCCCACTCCCGCTCGAGTTCGGAGATAACCTCGCCGGACCCCATGAGCTGCTTGATGACATCTTCATTGAACACCCTCCTCAAATACCGCTCGTTGCTAGGGTCAAATCTAAACTTTCTCTCGAAGGCTTTGTTGCTCAATTTAACAGTCGGCAGAGTCTGGAACTCTACCATCTCACCGCACAAGCCATCTTCACCGTACCTCAACTGAATTAGCTGTCCTACCGAATTTCTAACGGTACCGTCATAGTGTACCATGACGCTCTCCATAGCCTTTATGAGACGACGCTGAATATAACCAGTTTCGGCAGTCTTCACAGCGGTATCGATGAGACCTTCTCGACCTCCCATAGCATGGAAATAAAACTCGGACGGGGTTAGACCGGCGAGGTACGAATTTTCTACGAAACCTCTAGATTCAGGACCGTAATCGTCTTTTATGAAATGAGGCAATGTGCGCTTGCGGAAACCGAATGGTATACGTTTACCTTCAACGTTCTGTTGACCCACGCAAGCGATAACCTGGAACAGAGTTTGAAGTTATTACCTGAAGTTTTTAGCCTACATAGGATACACTTTTTCATTCATAAAGAAACTAATCTTGAAGTTACTGTAATAGAGAACTCCAAGCAAAGTTCAAAGTAAATTGGTCCCACGTTGGGCGGCAAATTCCTCGTCAGAAAAACTTACCTGGGAAATATTAATGTTAGATCCTTTGGAACCAGAAACGACCATAGCCTTCAAATTGTTGTACTCTGTAAGAGATTTCTTGGCGGAACCACCAGTTTTGTCACGAGCGTCATTCAGAATCCTGTTTACCTGATTCTCGAAAGTTTGACGCAACGTATTACCTGGCGTCGGCTCGAGCTCCATGTTGTGAGCCTTCTGTATAACCTCTATTACGTCCTCTTTGGCCTTTTTGATGGCTTTCTGAATCTCCGTGTAAGTCTGAGGATCGGCAATGGTGTCTCCGATACCGATACTGTGACCTGGATAGAAAAACAATTTGAATCAAAATCCCTTCACAAAATAGTAAAAATATCTGCGAACACACGAAAACTAGACTGCTAACGACTGATACCAAGTTCAACTTACCATCGAGTAACAACCAGTTGTTGATTACGGTCTGAATATTACCGTAAAACCTTCCGCAGACCTCGTGACCCAATTCCAACATACAAATATGAAGCAAAGATCCTGAAAAAACACAAATTAAATCCTACTGAAAAATTTCATATTTGACAAAAACCCACCTGCGGAAGTACCCAGAGTCTTCTTACACAAGATCCCCATGACAAGCTCCCCGTGCTCCACCATGACTTTCGTGTCTCCGGGCGATATCCATTTATATGGTCCGTCGTCTTCTTCATCAGGATGTGTCGAGTGCGTTCTGATCATGTTGACGTTTCCGGGAATGATAAGAGAAAACAACTGTTTGCCGGTCCACAGCGGCTTCGGCTTCAAGATGGCCGGCCGGGGCATCTTACCGTCCCAAATCGGTAAAAACATGAGCAAGTTCATCATTTGTTCTTTCTCAATGAAAACGTCGCGTTTTGTCATTTTCCGAACTGCCGTCAGCGTGTCCTGTACGATACCCATGACGGGTTTGTTCGCTTGTGGGGTGATGATCTGACGGGGGGTAATGTGCAAGTTTTCCACCTAGAATTTTGAAAATTTTGTTAAGAGTGGAAACGAGTCAAAGTAACTCAAAGTCTGTAGAGTAAGGTATTCCACGCTGTACTACTCGCTATAATCAAACTCAATTTGAATGAAGGACGGACATATTTTGTGAGTCAGTCAATTTTTGTCAATATCTTCAGTTTTTTGTCGTTATACATCATTTAAAAAGATTCAAAATAATACGGTTCCATTATTTTTTAATTGGCTTTTATGTCCGACTTTTTGTCTACTACTGCGGTACACATCAACGGCGACGTAATAAAGGTCACAGTGCCCAAGTTGCTGTTACCGTTATTCCAAACGCAGTAACTACGATTCCAGTGGGCGTGGTCTTGGTCTTTCTTAATTGGATTACCTGTCCTTGTTTCTGTACCTCCAAGGACAGGTAGCCAGATATTATTGACGTTCATTGCCTTTTCTTTTGAAATTAACCCCTATTTGAATTTTTGTCGACAGTTATTTATAAACAGAACTCTATACTTCATACATTTTGAACGAAATTCAACAAAAATGATGTATCTTGGGATATAGAACTAGTTTTGAAAAACAAAAATATCCATAAACAGAATCGAAAATTTTACCATGCACTAATTGTTTCAAGTTTTCAAAACCATCTGGGCTAAACAATACAGCCGATTGAATTTGGACCTGTTACCGCATAGTAATACTACTTACAGGATTTGCTCTTATTCATTCAAGCGGGTTTTATTCGCAGATAATTTGTGAACTTTTAATATCAATCGAACAGATGTCGTGAACCTGCAAACCGAACGCTAGTCAGGACACCAGCTCCAAATAATAATCATAAAAAAACCTCAAAGGACATACCTCAGCTCTCGTCTCCATACTCTGCGGTACGTGGAGGTTCATTTCATCGCCGTCAAAATCGGCGTTGTAAGGGGACGTACACGATAAGTTCATCCGAAACGTCGACCAGGGCAACACCTTCACCCTGTGACCCATCATACTCATCTTGTGGAGAGTCGGCTGTCGATTGAAAATTACCAGATCACCATCTCGAATATGTCTCTCCACTCTGAAAGAAAAAAGTTAGCATTAGTACAGAACTAGAATAAAAGAACTCGCCAAAAGATAAATAAACTTACTTATATCCGCACTGGAGATGTAAATCTGATGGCTTGGGATGAAACCTCAGATCGATTCTTTCGCCATTGTCTCTGATGATGTATTTGGCTCCAGGGTACTGTGAGTTACCCCTCTGTACCAACTCCAACATTCTAAAAGGAAAGACATTCTAAATCATCTGGAACTTAGTTATCACATGGTTTCATACTTACTTGTCAAAATTGAAAGGCGTCACAATTTCTGGAAAGGTCATATTTTGAGCGATGCTTCTCGGTACTCCTACTTGATCGATACGTAGGTTAGGATCAGGCGTGATTACGGTACGAGCGGAGAAATCCACACGCTTACCCATAAGGTTACCTCGAATCCTGCCTTCTTTACCTTTCAGTCTTGATTTGATTGCTTTCAGAGGTTTACCCGACTTCTGCATGGCTCTAAAATATAAATGCAATCATATAATGATAACGTTCATGAAAAATTTTGAGGGATTCATTAATTTTTTGTTGTATTACTGGATAAAAAAGATTAAAGTAAGCGGCAGCCCACAGGCACGAAATGAAATGCAAGACAGTAAATAGAATTACAATATGCAATGAATCTTTATAATCACCGGATCTATAAGAAAATGTGGAAAAATTAGTACAGAAAATAAACGGAACCTTAACTGGAAATATTTACACTTTGAGCAACAGTAATGAATCATTATAAGTGTCATCAATTTAACACAAACATTTATATATAGAGCAATTTTCTTCTACATCATCTCTTCGAGTAGAACTTCTATTTTCACACACCTACTACAACGATACATTATGATTCAGTTTATAAATTGAAAATTTGACACTGAATTTGTAGCTAGAGATTTCTTAAGTAAATGAGTTGGAAATGGTGGGGGAACCTTAACATTGATCAAGGCTGAATCGCCTTCAACATTACGGTTATGACGTAGTTCAAGATTATTAAAGGTCAAAGCAAAAACAATCTGAAAGTGTTACAGTCAAGGTCGTGCTCAAAGTTCGTTTCAAGGTAAAGTGGTGGGGAAGGACTTCGAACCGGTATAAATCAACTACTCCTTTTTTGTACGTGGATTTGTTTTAAGAATAACTGGGTATTTCACATTCCATTTAAGTAAATTTTATATCGTAATCCAAGCATAGTCAAGTTGAAACATGGAATAAAAAAATAATGTATTTAGAGAATAATTTTCGAAGTAATGACGACTTTTTTAATTGATCTAAAAGCGTAATGTGGGGTTACTTTTTGGCAAAGAGTATGTTTTATGTCAAACCGACTTTAAAAACGATTCAATTACGGTTGAGTTGTATAAAAATTTAGTAATTAATTGATTCAAAAAACAAACCTTGGCATGCCCGGCATATCGTTGTCCACCAAAGTGGCAACATGGAACTGCAACATCTTAATGTTCTCTGTGATAATATGAGCCGAAGTACCAGCAGCTTCATTCTTCTGTAGTTCATTGTTGGCCTTGATAATATCTGCCAGTTTGTGGGTTAAATCATCCTGATTCCTAGCTGAGCCAAACATGACTACGGCAGGCCTTACAGCCAAAGGCGGGACAGGGAGTACTGTTACTATCATCCAATCGGGTCTGGCAAATTTAGGGTCCATACCTAATGATAATTATAAAAATGATATCACTAAAAATCCACCTTTATTCTAGGCGTTTCAAATTTAAACCTTCAATGTTTTTCTTGAACAAATTCAATGTCATAAATATGAGAGATGAATACACCTCCTACATATACGAGTAAAATGTAAATACTTTTGAATGAAACCATGGTTGGTCGATTGATTTTAACCCAAAACACAACACTTGTACTGTACTAGAATTTTAATAGGTACCTAGTCATGACTGTATTTTGAAATTGTTGCAACTTCTGAATTTACCAATTTGGGATGCACTTATGGTTTCAAATGAAATTTTAAAGCTATACTCATGACAGTTGAAAGCATTTTGACTGCTTCATGGCAAAACAGTAATTGAAAGTTAAAAATTGTACGCATATTTGTGTGAACCATGTGCGAATGCATCTTCATAGCTGGTTCGTTTGTCATTCACTGGTTCCAGATATATAGCATATCACTAATTCCGGAAATATAGCATAGCACCAGTGCCATATATATAGCCTAGCACCAGTGCCAGAAATATAGGATAGCACCAGGGCCAGATATATAGCATAGCACAAGTGCCAAATATAGCATAGCACCAGTGCCAGAAATATAGCATAGCACCAGTGCCAGATATATAGCATAGCACCAGTGCCAGAAATATAGGATAGCACCAGGGCCAGATATATAGCATAGAACAAGTGCCAAATATATATCATAGCACTAGTTCCTGAGATATGGGATATCAGTAGTTCCAGATATATGGCCTAGCACTAGTCCCGGAGATATAACCTAGCACTAGTTCTGGAGATATGACACAGCACTAGTTCAGGAGATACAAGATAACACTTATTCCAGAGATATAGCATACTGATAAATCTTAGAATTTCATTAACAGGTAATATCTTAATTATAACTTATGTTATATAGTAGGTAGATCAATAATATTTTGATTGGTAGAATCAGTCAAATCAGAATCAATAAAATATTGATTGCTACCAAGTATTTTCTTATAGCTCATACCACAACTAGTGAAGAAAAAAATGAATGAATAGAAAGCCAACATATCCAAATACTTACCAAGGATGAAACACTCCTCATCCGTTATATGTTTCAAAATTTCCCACACTCTCTCTGCCGACAGTGCACTCTTTTTCTCTTGTGTGTCTTCGTTGACGTGCTTCCACTCGGCAGTGAGGTCGAGACCGGTTCTTCTGATGTTGGGTTGGTACCTACCACAACCTCCGTGACCTGCTTTTTTATTCGGATCGTCCCCCTCTTTGCCGACGTCCATTTCGTCTCCTCCCTCGCAGATATTTTTGCCCTTGCAAAGATCGTACACAAAAGCCAACCGCTTTCTGGGTTGACCTTTGGATTTCATGACGACTTCTTTGATTTTGGGGTTATTCTAGAAAAAGTATAAAGTGAGTGGGGCAAATTAAAATTGTAACTGTTCTACCTACCGGACTGACTAACAACTTGCTGCAAAAGAAACACACGCATCGGAGGATTTTGATGGTTTTTGTGACGAATCCGACGTGGAAAACGGGTTTTGCTAATTCTATGTGCCCGAAATGACCGGGGCATTCTGTCATGTTACCAGCACATGTCTGGCATCTGGAGTTTCTGTCAATGACTCCTTGTCTTGGGTCCATGAGACCGCACAGCTTGGGGCGGCCAGCTTCCATGGTTTCTGGAAAGCGAATGCCGCCTTCTGTGACTGACATACGACGCTGAAAGAAAGGTAAAACATTTAGAGACACGGAGAAATGAGGAATTTTCATTTTTGGATTGTTATGGATATGTATTTTCCGCATTAAAAAATAAAATAAATTTTAATGTATATGTTTTAGTGGATCTGTATCTATACTTTATTTTTCGCGCCATCTACTTAGTTCACTATTTTTTTCCCACTTCTCATTCTTAGTTATTCAACTCCAAAAATTTATAAATGTAAATATAAAAAAAGTTCTAAAAATTTAAAGACAAAATACCTCCATGTATAACGTGATAGTACAAAGTATAAATTGCTAATATATTGTTAAAAAGATTCGCTTCCTTCAGGAAGGAGGCAGTTACAATCAAAATATGAATAGGTTCAATATTGAGCCTAGCAGAAAACCGCTTCTCATACCTTCGAGTGTATATAAGATATAGTTATATTTTACTATTTGAAATCCTATTTGAAAAGGTGAACTATCATCGAATCCAAGGGAATGTAATAGTGCTGACAGTAGTATATGTCTAATTATGTGGAGGACCTTACTATAATCCTTCTGAAACCAGGGTCAATAAGAAGTAACAGAGGATGTTTTTGAATTCATTTTCATTTGGCTAAATGATATTGTTAATCATCTATGATGATGATGAAGATTCATGAATGCAAATATAATGAAAAATATAACTTATGTGATTTATCAGGAAATCCCCTTTGGGAAACATATTGAGTTTTATGACGTCATTTAAAGAAAGTGCCTTGACCTTGACAGATATTTACAAACACTAGTTTCTGGTTTTCCAGATACACGGATTTGTCAAAACATGTCCTAGTGTCCCTTAGAAGAAGGAACATCATTTTTGATTAGTTTCAACAATCAGAAAAAAACATGTAATATTTCACACAAATGAACTAGCAAACTGGTATATATATGCTCAACTGTACTTTTCTGATATTCGGGAAAATTGTACAGTATTTAATGAAATAATAGCTTTTTTTTCGGTTTCTGCACAACAAATTACATCCTGTGAAAATTCAGTGTCCTCACACTGCTTTGTGAAATTGTCCAAAATGTTCAACAAAAACCACTGTTTTACGTACGAAAACAGATCTGTGATTGACTTGAAATTACTGTAATACTGACGGCTACGACATGAGGAATATTTTACTTACTATTTCATCTGGACTAAGTATTCCAAACTGCACTCTTTTCACTGTTCTTAGCGGAACTTTACTATCAGACGCCGCCATCTTGACGTCTAAAATTGTTGTGAGTCGATGATCAACTGATCACAGACTGAGGCTAATATATGGTTGTAACAGGTACCCCACAGAACGCCAACTTCACAAATCAACAATTTCACAGAACACTTAATACCTTACCTAAAAGTGAATGTAAAAGTTACATATCGAAGTAAAATGTTTACGTTTCTTGTTTCAAGGAAGGTTCACTTGAAATCTTTGAAATGATAGTATCGTTGGCGAAAAAATCCGTTATTTGAAATATAACACAAAGTAGACAATCGAAGGCTAGGCACAGTAGCATTCAGGACTGTTAGAGCAACATCGAGGATACATAGAGTATACTTGTTGATATACGGGTTAAACGAGCCATCATAATATTGAATTTCAGTGAGTGAAAGTGAGGTGAAGTGATATTCAAAGCGAAGACAAAGCGAATGCCAAGTGAGGATAGTCAACAAGTGCTTGTTGATTCTCTGCGGAGCGCAGAAGTGCTGTTGTCGCTATTCTCTTTTGAGATCAGGCAGGTGAGTTGTGAGTTCACTCGTGTATAACAGTGCGCGAACTGTTCAGTGAAAAATCTTGAAACGATGAAGATGCCATCAGCCAGTATGGAGGAACTGGCTAGCATGATATTGGCCTACAACAGGGCAGATATCCTGAAGATCTACGAACTAGTCGAAGACGGAGTAGTAGCAAGGGAAGCCATAGAAAACAATAATAAAAGGACTAAACGGCAAATGACCCATCACAACAGATACAAGCGTATCCGGACGATGTCAAACTCAGATTCGGAAAATTTTTCTGAGGTTGAGAGCGAAAACGAGGAGGAAATAGCGATAGACCAACCACAAAGCCCAGAACACGCGGCTGAAAACATGAACATAATGCAGGAAAATGCACCCGCCGAGGAAGCTAGACCAGGTACCTCAACTCAGGTACCTCAAGAAATTCAGGTACAACAGACACCTATACCCACCCTGAGGGAGACTATCAAACCCCAAGAAGAGACTACAGAAGTACCTGCAACCACTCAGGTACCCCAACAGACTGCGAAACCCCCGCCTATCACCATCAGGAAAAAGGACAGCTGGACACGTTTCAGGGAACAAGTCATCCGAGAAAAGATCGGATTCACTAAGGCCATCAACACTACAGAAATATGATGGCGCTCCTAGAGACACTAAAAATTCCACACCAGACTTATAGTATGGCAAACGACAAACCCCTCAGGGTTATTTTCCGCGGAGTCCCAGAATTCCTAGACATCAAAGACATAAAAGGCGAACTCAACGCGAGAGGATTTGACATCCTGTCAATCTCGCGCATGAAGAAAGCGGACAGCAAAGAGCTGCGACTGGTCCTTGTGCTGCTGCCCAAAGCACAAGGCCATATTTACGAAATAAAAGACATCCTGAATATAAGAATCAGGACAGAAACCCAGAGACCGCATACAACGGTAGGCCAGTGCTACCGTTGCCAAAGATTCGGACACACGCAGCGGAACTGCAAGGCAATTCCTACCTGCGTCAAATGCGCCGGACGACACTTAACGCCCGAGTGCAAGAGATACAAGCAGTTACCAGCAAAGTGCAACAACTGCAAAGGAGCGCACCCCGCCAGCTACCGAGGTTACCCAGCATTCCCCAGAATGCAAGACTCTCGCAGACATAACGGTCCAACAGCCGCCCGACGACAAACGGCCCCCGCAAGGCAAACTGCTGCCCCCCAGAGGCAACCAATCCCCGCCCCAAGGAGGCCTATCGGAGCCAACGCGAT
>WOGP01004440.1:0-14020 GCA_015342065.1 Leptinotarsa undecemlineata | reverse complement strand
GAATTTGAATTTTATATAACAATTATAACTTTTTGGGAAAGAAAGTTTTTGGCTTTCTACTACTCCATCTTGATACAAAAAAAGAGGATAGTAGAAAGCCAAAAACTTTCTTTCCCAAAAATTAATCACTCCTAAAAAATATAACCCCTTCAATATAATTATAACTTATTCATTCAACTTTCATCTACATTGTTAACAAACTGAATTGAAATTTATAACGTATTGTTCTTTTGAACAATACACCGTTCGACTAACAAGTATATCATAAAATTTGCAATAGTGTATATTTATTAAAAGTCAATAATGTTTCCACGGATTTTTAGCTGAGTTCGCAACATTTCAATTTCATTTCTGTTCCTCTATAGCCTTCAGTTATTAATCAATACAATTTTTTCGCTTATCAATATGAAATTCAAAATGTTGACATCTATGCATGAACTCCAAACATTTTACTTCAGAAACAATACTACTGCTAATTATATATACACTAGCGATCCTCTCAGTGGCAGCGCAAAACCTAAATTTGTGGGCAACGTACATTTCGCGAGGCCCTCTGATGATGCAAGAAGGGTTTGCAAAATAAAAAAACAATTTCTTATTATAAAAAACAACATATCTAGGTAGTCGTATTAAAACCCCAGTCGAAGTCACTGACACTGAGGCTATTCACCCACTTTACTTTAATTAAAGAAACAAAAATTTTCTTTTTGTACAACTGCCATTAAAAGTGACATTTTTAATGTTTGTCAACAGTATGTTACAGAGTAGTGTGTTCAAAATATCTTAAACATTAGTGTTAAAAGTATCTTTAACACGATTTTCTCGACCAAATAGCAATAAACATAGTATAAATTATTCAATTTTCCAGGAAGTTTTATTGTGAACAATAGATATAGATACTATCAAATTCTGTTAAAAATGTATTAAATGCATTAAAACCGACAAGAACTTTGAATGTGACTTTAAATGAAATGCGTGGGCTGTAATCTGTAAACAATACTATTTGTTGGTAACCCATGTGATTAGGCGTCACCTGACACGGCCACTTCACAGCAAGTGCGATAACATAAAAATAGTTAAGTGACAGGAGATGTCAAAATGTGTTTTTATAGAAATATTAAATTTATCTATTTTATTATGAAAACAGGACAGTTGTACAAAAAACTTTGTATGATATTTGTGTTGAAAGTCAGTTTTATTTTGTTCGTGAAATTGGTCAACTCGCTACGCTCGTTTCGTAAACATTTTCAATCACAAAATATACCCTTACTTTTAACACTCATATCATAAATAGCTATTTCCTTTTTACTGAATCAGATTTTAATTTTTTCCCTTCAAGTCTATCTCTCTCGGTGCCTAAGCCTGACATGATAAATTCTTAGGTACGATTAACTTATAAGAAGTGGAGTAATTTGTTTGAATAAAAATTGGATGAAAATGAATGAATATTACTTTGTATATTATTACCTGCTTCACTGAAGTAATATATATTTAATATAATTTAATACGCATTATAAAAAAAAGGTGGATTCTAGCGCAAAAAATCAAAGATATGAAACAAATAAAAGACATAACTTCAATCATTCAATGTTTTGTGAAGAAAACTATAAACAAATATGAGTGCAAGTATAATAAACGCTTTTTTTAATCTTGATAAATAAAATAAACACAGGTGATATTATTTTTCCTCACGGCGCAATCCTAATCTTTACTAATGAAACACGTGTTCTCGTTCAGAAACTATGTAATAGTATCATTAATTCCCACGTCACGTCACATACTTTTATGAATTACAATTCAACAACATGAAGCGAGACTGCGTCGACATGCTTTCTATTAACGGGAAGTCCCGAAGTCTCTGACAGGGGATGTAATGTAATGTAATGTTACCAAACTAAATAACAACGAATGATCTAAAACGGCAAGGATACAAATTTTTCATTTGAATGATCTTATAATATAATAAAGTTTATCAGAAAAAGAAATATATTCACAAATTTTTCATTCCTATGCTTCCGTGCGCCGAAGAGTGGAAAATCTTGAGTTTGAGAATTGTCTAATGATTATATTATACGCCAGTACCATTTATTTTATTAAACTATTAATTTTAAAATCCTAAATCTGCTCATTTATTGACTGTTAGGCGGAACGAAGCTCGCCGGGTCCGCTTGTAATAAAAAATAATCATGGCATGTACTTTTCAATTTTCCATATTTTTTAATTAATTTTCGGCCTTGGGGCGCGCGGCCCTTAGTATCGCGTGTGGGTCACCGCCCACGCCTTATGCCGCCTCTGGAGTCTCTCTATTTCCGCACTGGTGACGGAGCATTTATACTTACATTACTTTTCATAGAATTTGATATAAGAAAAGTGTATTCACAGTTATCATTTTCGATGCTGACGATCTACCAAAAAACAATATAAGACAAAAATACGACCTTAACCTTTCAAGTGATTCACAATGTAAAATAAAACCATCGCAATTAATTGTAACCTTTTTCATCGTGTCGGATCGCTGTGTTAGACAACTATTATAGTCTAGTTCTCAAGTTGCAAATGGTGAAAAATAGAGAAAATGGTTGGAAAAATAGGTGCGATGGATCATTCAATCCGGAATGATCCGAAATGAAAATAGCAAAAGATATTAAGATGAAACAAAAAGGTATTTAGGTTTCTGCAGATATAAGGAATTGAGAAATACAAAAAAAAAATACTCGAAAAGGAGGACATTTCTAAATAAAAGTCCCACCTCTCGAAACTATATTTCTGTGGTTTATAATTTTAATTTAACGCCGAAAATAGGCCTCCGCGGGTGAATTTGGGAATGACGACGCGGCATCTAAATCGAATATTTCCCGAAAGGTAATTGTTTTCAACTATTAAATATAATTTTATTGATTTAATGAAATTAGGGTGTATTTTGGATACCATAAAAATTGATTCTCGTTGGAAAAAATCTAGAAGTGCATTTTTGGAAACGCTAGGTAATTTCAGTGTTACTATCTTCATTCGGGTTTGAAGGCCGTCGTGCATCCTAACGTTTAGCCAGCACGAGTAGCTGGCTTTTTCATCTTGATGATTCATTATTATAAGTTATAAACTAATTGAGATATGATGAAAAACTCAGGACTTATTTATTCTCTATCGATTAAAAAACAAAATTCAGCCCAAAACTCAAATTCTTACCCAAAAATTAGGTTACAAGAAAATTTTTCTTAAGTATACATTTACTGAAAGTTTTTTTAATTCCTTGTCAGATGTTTATTTTTGCTGAAAAATATTTCTTAGATGGTGGCTCATAATCTTCAGTATTATCTTGTTCTTCATTTATTTCAACGTTTTTTTCTTCGTTTTTTTACGTCACCCTACAAAGCTTCCACAAGATCTTGACAAACAGCCCCGGCAGTATCGTCTTCATTCCCATAATTGATTTCGTCATCTTGATTCATAACCTTTTTGTCATTTACACAAATATTTTCTTTGCAATGTTTGCAAATAGGCGATCACGAAAGTCCGACCATTCGGCATCCACATCTGTTGGAACAGTATTTAATGCAATTGCAGTGGACTAATTTCAACAGATAATCAGAAGCTGATTTTCCTGTTGTTTTGATCGACAAAAACTTAGTTTCCGTTTCTATCCAGTCCTCATCTCATTACCGAGTTCATTTTGAACCGCCGACGTGGGTACTATGTTCACTAAGTCAATCGGCCGATGTGTGAGTCGATGGTTTAAGTTCCAGGTTAAACGCTCGATTTTTGGTTGCTATCGTCCGACCCGTGTAAGGAATCACATGTTAAAAGGTAAAACCTTGTTAGTCATTAGCTCGCACATGTTTCGTCTTCTGAGGGTTGTCGTTCGTAGGTTGGCGATAGCTGAATAACGGAAAAATATTTTTTAAACAGTAATGATGTTAACAGTAAATTGGCAATTATTTCTACTTTCAATATAATCATAAAGACGCAGTAAATAATCTTGCAATCCTTTTCTTACTCCAGAAAGTTCACTTTTTGGTATATAACGAAAACCATTGTAACATTGCTTGTGATAACGAGCACTAAATTTGACTAGATACAACATCATTTAGACGACTTTTAATTTCGTCTGATCGAATTTTGCACGAAACATACACAAACGGAATATTGGAACTTCAACTGAATTGGAAGCACGTTTCACAGAATATGTATAATAGTCCTGACATTTTGGAGAGTTTCATCAATAAGACATATCCACTTATCATCTTTGTAAAATAGTCAAGAAAATATTTTTTCAATAACTTATTTTCATTCATAATTCATAAAATAACAGATTTGAATAAACATTCATAGGCTGAAATTATTGATGAATAGACGTCCGATAAAAAGTTTTATTAGTGATATAGTCATATTTATTATAGTTTATAAGATATTTGAACATAAAAATTCAAAAAAAATCTGGTGTTGAAGAAATTATTTTCAATCATTGATGAAGCTTTCTCATTCTTGATCTAAGTGAATTGTTGATAACAAATTGAATAAATATAGCTTGAAAAACCTAAAAATACGTTTTTGAACAACATCGAACTAAACAGTTAAAGATATTGTTTTAAAAATAAGCTTAAAACAATAACGATCGAAAAATACTAGTATTATTGTGAATAAAGCGTTATGGGCGCTTTGTGCCATATTTTTGTATATCTAGCACCCACGCTTTTTTCACAATAATACTAGTATTTTTCGATAGTTACTCTTTTAAGCTTATTTAAAAAAATATTCTCAACTTTTTTTAAACTATATTTATTTTCAATGTTTCAGTTCGATGTTCTTTAAAAACGTGTTTTTCAGTTATTTCAAACTATATTTGATTTTTACTTTTTAGTTTCATATGCTATAAAAGCGTGTTTTTTAGTTTTATAAACTTTCGGTGTACATTTTACTATTGAAATCCATATTCTGGTTTGCTTTCAAATAATCGAATACATACATACATACATGTTATACATACATACATACAGGTGAAGCTAATATAAAGCGTGTAAAAATAACAATTTTCTTAGTTCTCCAACTGGAATCTATTAAAAAATAACTCCAATTATTATATAATTTAACAATTATCGCACTAGCAATGTTCTTGTTTAAGTAGAAAAATTACTGTTAATTAACTAATGCATAATTAACTGGAAATTCACGATACCAATTTTTTGACCGCGGATTATTGTTCATTCACGTATCCAGTAAGTGCCTGCATTTTTTCAATTCGTAATTTTAATATGTAATAAGTTGAAATAATGTTTTTTCATTGAAGGTCCAAAGTGGGCGTGTCTTGTGCAAGCCAGAGTACCCGTTTTAGGCTATATTTCCAACCCTCTAAAAAAATTATAAATATTAGTTTTGTATTCCGGGAGGAATTTCAAGTAACGGTCAGTAACGGGTCCATTCTTCCTTACTAGGAATGGCACATCGAAAGGTAAGACCTCGTTAGTCCTTAGTATCGACTTTTGAGAGTTGTCGTTCGTAAAGTGACGACAACTGGTTAACGGGAAACGTCTTTCAATAGATTTAACAGATTTCTATTTTCATAACCGTTTCATAGACAATTATAATACAGGATTTTGTGAAAATATTTTCAGTTTGATAGCTTCAGAAATATAGACGTTAAATAAAATTTGAAAAATTTTTAAAGTCCAACGTCTTGTTGTATCATAAAAAAAAGCATCAAAGAATATGGATTCACAAAAGCTGTATTCTCAGAATTTTCCTTAGAGTCACGCCCTAGAATAATTGAGATACTGTTAACACCGTGTATAATAGTTTACATATGATATAGAAATATCTTTTGTCTTCAAATATATATTTTTTCAAAAGCGGTATCTGTGTTTTTATGAGTGAAACTAATCGATTTTTCTTTTACCCTACTTATAATGATAGTTGATTACATTCATTTCTTTCTGGGAAGGTACCAAGTTTCAGGTAATATATGTCTGTTAGACTTTGTAGAGTATCAAAAGACCTTTTCAGGGATACAACTGGGATTTATTTATGTGCCCGTTTCTAGGCAATAACTATAATTTTAATGCCAATAGTCGTAAATCGTTATAGAAATTGTAGTAGGAACGCTTTGAACCAAAATGATTATAACAAATGAATAATTCTGAAGTGATGGAAGGTTTTATACCTTCGAGGCTATTGGTGCTTTTGTACATATGGCATTCATAGAGACCGAGATCGTATCTATCCTTGACGAAACAAACATCTATTCAAAGTATATACTTGTCAACTGGTGAATAGGAAAGTGACAAATATTTCACGAAATACAGTATGTACGATATATAAAGTATCATTTTACAGTACTGCATATCTAGTACTGCAAATAATGTGAATGCATTGTTTAACTTTTTTACTAGCGACCCTCCGGCTGGAGATCAAATCCATTCGGAAAAACGTTCTCAGGAAGTTTATTCCACATGAAAGCAGTTCTCCAGATGAAATAATTCTTAAACTGTGAAGTTCGAGGTGTACTGAGTTGAATCTCAAAACGATGAGCAAAACGATGAGAGACCAATCTCTAACCTTTCGTCAATGTTCCAGGCTATCAAGGTTGCACGTGATGTTCGCGTCTTCAATCAGGTGGATGGGTCATTTCTGGATTGAATCCATCAACTTCAGAGTATGTTTCGAGGCAGATCTCCATACATGAGAACAATACTTCAAAAAAGTCTAATCTGTGCTTTATAAAGCACCAAAAGTTGCTGAGATGTATACAGTTTTCTGGTTCGGAACAGTGTTCCAAGCTTTTGAGAAGCAGTTTTTGCAATTCCCGCGATATGATTGTGACAAGACATATTGGTGTATATTTTAACCTCCAACAAACTTATCGAAGCAGAAAGCGAAATTGTCTGACATGACGTTATATATCAGGTTCGGAGACAGTTATCTTCTTGAAGAAAATCAATGCCTGGGTTTTTGAGGCATTGAATTGAACCTGGTTACTTTCACCCCAATTCGAAACCACTTCTATATCCTCATTGGTATATGCAACCTCCTGCTGCCGGTAAAGATGTGCCACCGTAGCTGATGTCCTGGAATCCAAATGGAATGACGAGACAGCTGTCGTCAGCAAAGTAGTATATTGGATCCCCAGTTTTTCCAATAAGTCAGTGATATACAATAAAAAGAGAGTTGGAGACAATATGGCGCTATAGGGCGAAGTGCGACTTTAGACGCTCTATTCGCGTGTCAGTCCCCTGACCGGTGCCGCCGCAACCGCATCGTCCCTGGATTTTAAATCTGCAATCTCTTTGGAAATATTCATTTCCTATCACATGCTGTAAAGGACCACAATGACCTGTATTAAATGCACAATGTATTCAAGGTACGAAATTGGATAAGAATTATTGGTGCATTGCTCAAAATCGCTTCGTAAATAGTCATTGATAAAAAGTGGTTATCATGGGTTATCCCTAAGAGGCGGCTTTTTTGTAGACTTTTTTAGAATGTACAAAACTGAAGTACATTATTTTGATCTATTTCGTAGGGTTCAGCCAGCGTTTGCAATGTGAGCGTAAAAAATGTGTTTATTTACGATATCACATCAGAAACCTCTAAAAGTATCAGTGTGTCTCTACTATATTATGCATGTTACTTTATATAAATATTAACTCAGCGTTGTTTTTTTTATAATTTCATGATTTTATTAAAAGTAAAGTTACTCAACGTTTAGAAATGATTGATATATATTACTGATTCTTTCAGATTGCAGCAAATCATTTCAAAACCCACACATATTACAAATATTCAATGACAATAATTGACCATCCCTACACTAATTTTGAGGTTCAGGATTCTGGCGTTCTAGGCACTAATTTGGTGAGACATTTCTTAATTTATTAGTCCGGTCCATTTAGACTAAAAAATAAGAGTGAAGGTACATACATTTACAAGCTGCAAATGCGTGTAATTGTTCAAAACATAGTTAAAAATAAGATTTTAAAGTCGGAATGATTGCGATGCCTGGAAAAAAAATTATTCGAGGTCCAAAGTCTCGAAAAAAATTGGTTTCTCGCGATTTTCTGGAAAACGGTAAATTTTATCATAAAATAACCTCAGATAAAAATTGTAGATCATAAAATTCTCTACAAAAATGTATCAATACTTTATTTTCTTAGAGCCACCGTTTTGGCATACATAAGTATAATTATAAGAATATCAGGTAGAATGAAATCCAGTACCTGAATTTGTACGCTTGAGCCAACATCTGTCTCCCTGTTCAATATTATATTTGATGAACTTATGACAGTTCTTACCAGTCAACAGAAATTTCTTGCAAATGCAACAAATCTCGGTTCATTTCAATGTTGAAGGATAAGTTTATTGGCGAAAATATATTGGTTAACCAGGCTAATAACGATGCCGACGTACTGATTATTGAAAAGGTTTTGAGCAATTAAATTTAACAAATACAACTATTGTTGTTGGTGAAGATGTAGACTTACTCGTACTTCTTACTGCTCAAACTCCACCTGAAAAAACTATTTTCTTTCTAAAGCCAGGAAAAGCTCAGAGTCAAACCGAAATATATTCATCAAAAAGTTAATCTACTTTTGCAAAGAGTCAAAATCATGTACCATTTTAACACGCAATAACTAGCTGTGAAACGACGTCTGCATTTTACAAGAGGAATGAAGCAAACAGTCTTTAAAATGTTTGAAAAACAAGATATAGTTCAATGTGCTGAAGTTTTCAAAAAAAGTAATTCGACTCAACAAGAAATTATCACCAACGGGATTCAGATTCTTCTTTCTATGTACAAAGCTACGAAGAAACCACCTGCTTAGATAAGTATTGATATGCATGTTTCGTAAAAAACACTAAAAATAGGAAAAAGGAGCAATTAGCTTGTCTTCCTCCAACCTCAGTTGCTGCTCATCAACATTTTTTCCGGGTATATTACCAAGTCCAAGTGTGGCTTGGTTATCAGCTAGACCCAAAAGACTGGTGTTGGAAGTTGGTCGACAATGCATTAGAACCTATTCAGACTTTACTCCCATCTGCAATGGAAAAACTGCTGAACACAATTTTTTGCAACTGTAAAAAGGGATGCAGCGCTAAATGTGATTGTAAAAAAGTTGGACTGTTGTGTTCTCTGGCATGTACACATTGTCAAGGCCAGTCATGTTCTAACGCTGAATCACCAATAGTGGAGGATTCATTTGATACTAACGAGGAAACATGCGATACATCACTCTTGACCTACACTCAGGATAAACATCAAGAAGAAGAAGAAGATCAAGAAGAAGAACTACAAGAAGAAGTATTTGAAGGTTATGACTCGGATGAATAAATTTTTCCATTTTTTTTTTATTTTAATCGCTTTTATAATTTCCAACCATTCTTAATATATTTTATTATGCAAGTTTTCAAAGTACACTACCTCATAGGAGCCTTGAAAAGGGGTGCATATAATAACGATTACAACTGTTTCAACTTTTTGACTCCTCGTATCTCAGAAACGGTGGCTCTAAGAAAAAAAAACTATGGATACATTTTTTGTAGAGAATTTTATGATCAACAATTTTTATCTGTAGTTATTTTATGAATGAACTTACCGTTTTCCTGAAAATCGCGAAAAACCAATTTTTTTCGAGATTTTTCACCTTTGACTTCGAATAATTTTTTTCCAGGCATCACAATCCTTCGGAATTTTGAAATCTTATTTTCAACAATGTTTTGAACATCTACATGCGTTTGCAGCTTCTTGTAAATGTTTGTACATTCCAATGTCTAGATTGACCGGATTAATAGTAGTGTCAAAACGTCTGTCACTGAAATTCACTCGATAATCACCAAAGTTATATCCAAACGTCAAACTCTGTTCTTGATATGAATATCATGCAAATAGTTTGAACGACATGACTAATCATATCCCGGCTTCGAATGTTTGCTGACTTTAAATAATTCGAAAATTTCTTGAAACCATTTATCAGAGTTTGGGCTGTTTCTGATAATTTTCAAAGTTTGCCAGTTTTATATCTTTTTTGACGCGACTACTTGTCAAATGTGTTAGTGTTAGGTTAGATTCAACCCTCCACCGCAACCCGCAAGGGTTTATTGTGGCTCACACCTACTCACACTCGACCAAATAAACTCAGCTTCTCAACGAAACCAATTAGTTTGTATGTTGAGTGGTATTTCAGGTCAGATGGTAAGGGTACGGTTCTGCCGAACTCTAAAAACCTGATTCGGTTCCCAGCGCAGCAGGCATAAGCAGGTATCAAGCTTCAAAGGGTGAACGACTTGGAGTGAGCCAATCCTGGAAGATTCTGCCAGAAGTTCATAACTCTTCTTGCCATCTAGGTGTTCAATCTTTGTTTGGCAAAGCCTAAAGCGAATTTGTTACCAATTTAAACGTTGCTCGGTAGAAACCAAGAGCTTCCAACGCCGCCTTAACTGTCCAAGAATATTTTATTGACTCGTGTATGAGGATGAACCTTTCCAATCTCTCCGCACACAATTCAATAGTATATATTTCCAATTGAAACACAGTCTCATAGGTTCCTAGGAAGGTTGACATATCTGTCATGGGTCTGCGACTGAAAACATGTGCACCAGAACAGAAAGGTGTTTTTGATCCATCTGTGAACCAGCAACTATCTGCTCTTAATATTTCCTTCCTTCGGAGGATTGATTCCTCTCTAATCAGGAACAATACTTTCTTTATAAGGCAGTTCGTAGATGACACTTGGAGGCATGAAGTCAGAGGTCATTTCCAGAAAGCTGTAACTTCTGGTGTCAACCAACAATCTGTTGTACTCTGCTTTGAATTGATTTTTGCAATTGGCATTGCATATTGCCAATTGCAAAAGCCTATATGCAGTCCATCAAGCCTCTCTCTCCAGAAAAATGTGGACAGGAAGTAGATCCAGAAGGATCTCCATGACTGCTGACGGTGTGGCACTGATGGCATCACTGATATCTCTGTAAGCTAGAGAGTTTCGCTTGGGTCGTTTTATCTAGTGTCTTCGGTCGCCAAAGTGATGATTGGTCTGACAATCATCATATAAATCTAATGGATTTGTTTGGGACCTAAACCCGAAGTTTTACCACAAATCCTTCGACATGTCCATACAGACAGTCTCACTTTTTCCAAGTGAGCGTTCCAGGTGAGTTAATGATAATTTTAATTTCTAATAATTAAGTCAATTATGAATAAACATTTTTTGTCGGACGTGTTAAGGAACACAAACAATTATTTATAGAAAGAAACTTTCCTCCCATAGTCTTTATGAGTATGCATATGAGTAAATCTTCACGAGGCGATTTTTTTTAGGTTCCAACCAGAGGGAATAACCAACAATGTAACTCAGAAGTTTAAAGAAGTTCTAGGACGATATGGAGCGAAGAACATCATTAGCTTTTCAACTGATTTGAACCTCATAGAAAAATTGTGATAATCAACCAAAATATCAAATCATAACCGTACCGTCGGCGTCGCTAATAACATTGATGCGGTTATTTCTGAAAAAAAAAATTAAGTGCCGTGTTTATTCACGAAGGCAAACATTTGTTAACCGTTTAGATACTTCTCTTATGAGCTGTTCAGTGTACATTTGCAACACCTTATAGCATGCTCCGAACCCATATTTCAAGTGACTGTTCATTTTTAATTGATACCTTTATCTTCATATAAATTCAATTAAACGGACAGATTTTTCTTCGCCAATCACGAAACACGAATAAAAATAACGAAAACAGTCGCAACCTTCTCTAAAAGCCCGTATGGAATAGCGTTAATTGACTTAATTGTCGTAAAATTAATTCAAACAAAATGTCAGCCGACGGTAGAAGTTAAAAGCTTTTTCCTTTGTTACATAATGAAACCTTTGTACTCGACTGTTGAGACAAATTACGAGTCGGACAAGGTGGGCAAGGCAAGTGGGAACCTCAGAAAATCTGTTGAAAATAATAATAAGCAGGTTGATAGATTTCTTTGTTCGCGTAGATGTTTACTATAATAAAGTCTCGAGGTCTTCCAAATGATGATGCTCCGGCGTTTCACCAATAATGAGTTGAACCATAAAATTAATGATCTCAGTAGGTCAATTCTGAATATGAATTAACTTATGCAAAGGCTTCAAAGTTGTCTTGGGATACATCTGTCGTATGAAAATCTTCGAAATGCGAATGAAATTCTACCAATTCATTTTCTCAACATGGAGAAATCACAATGGTTATCAAATTAATCGCCAATGAAAATGATCAGCTCAGATTGAAATACACAAAAGAAAGGTTATGGCTTTCAATTTCTGCGCTTTTATACATAAAAATTGAAAATCTTCCGATAAAAAGAAAAGAGCGATCTATTTTGAACTTATAAATAAAGATGTGTAGATCAGGCAAGTTACCGCAAGTTACTTATTCTAGGTCCCATTGTGAAGCAACATCATACTGTTGAAAGGAGGCTCTTCGAAAACTTCACAAAAAAGCTGATAGAAGATTGTTTTTCCAGCGCTGACACACTGTATAGCGCTGGGATATATCTCACGGACGAAAGCTGATATCTAAAACTGCTTGAAATAATTTCTAGGATAGTAACGGGGAACCAAAGTGACATGAAAGAGAACTCACCCCCATCAACCCCCTAGGCCCACCCACCAAAACTCCTACTTGTAATACATCATTGAAAAGACTATAAAAATGATATCTAATGGTATTAATAATAATTGCACAGGTTGAAGCAATAATTGTGAAACTTTGGCTCGAATGTAATTATCAATGAGGTTTTTGTTGAACTACAAATTTATTAAAAATGTCAATTAAGTAAGTGTTTAAAGTGGGTTCCGTTGTTTTGCAAGCAATAATACAGCCTATTATCAAAGTCTGCACGAACTTTAATAATAGCCTGCTTACTATGACATTTTTATTTGTAATGCTACCTCCCGGACTATTATTTCAAATGATAAGTGTCCGTCGATACGTTTTTCGTTTTTCCGTTTTTGCAAAACAAGTTGGAAAGATCTGTTTTTTGGGTTCTGTCAGAGTCAATAATTTTTGGTTTGTTTGAGACTTTTGAATGTTTTCATCATTTGCACGATCTGCACTGTCATTCAGCTGTAGTTGTCGCAATGGTTACAGCAGGAGTCTGCAAACTACGGCCCGCGGGCCAAATCCGGCCCGTCAGTGTCATCAATCCGGCACGCGACAGCCAATGATTACCTAATTGTTGTTACTATTGCTGTGATGAGTTGAAGAAGGAAACACAGAATGATAATTGCTCGGTTTTATTTACTTGCAAGGTAAAACTTAACGACAGAAATGATGGCAAAGAAAACTTAACTTAAGTATCTAAGTTTAAGCATATTAATAACTAACAAATAATTGAAATGAATCACAGTATAACAAAAAAACTAATGAGATATGTAATTGTGATTTTCCACCGATAATACTTTGTAGTTCTGGATCAATTTTACTTCCTTCCTGTATACTTGGAGTAACTTTGAAGATGTTTCAATTCATAGTGTCGTTTAATGTTATAGCCTTCGAGAACAGCTATGGTTTCATTACAAATTAAACTGGACTCAGTCACAAAATACTGAAAGTTCCATTTTTCCTGGAACGTTCTGCATTCACTGTCGATTTTTCCATACTAAAAAATCACACAAAAAAACAATAAGTCAAATCAAAATACTTTTATTGACGGGTGTTACTTAATTTCACAATAGACAGTTTCGCTTCCTTTGCCTTTCCTACGCAGACTAACTCGCAGTTGCGCCGCTAGCCTTTTTATATGCAATTATTACTGCCATCTCGAGGTGATCGGAATACACTAGCTCGAACCAGAACTTTCTCGAATCAACGCGGTAATCCCCAATATTTAATTACGCCTAATTCTACCTAGCGGGTAGCTAAAAAAGATAGTACATAGTACCACTACTCGCCACTAGATGTCGTTAAGTGTCACAATACACAATAATAATTGAAATGAAAGAAAGCGTAAGTTTGCTTAGGCCACGCACTTTGCGACTATCCTAGTCTAGAAATATAG
>WOGP01004439.1:0-14022 GCA_015342065.1 Leptinotarsa undecemlineata | reverse complement strand
ATGTCTTATGTTTTATGTTTTATGTTTTATATTTTATGTTTTATGTTTCATATTTCATGTTATAAGTTTCATATTATATGTTTCATGTTTCATGTTTCATGTTTCATGTTTCATGTTTCATGTTTTATGTTTCATATTTCATGTTTCATGTTAATGAATATAGCCGTTACTACGTGATAGGAGTTCATAATGAAAAGTAAAATGAAAATTTCTATGTTTTTCACCACTTGTAATTGTAACTAACGTTACTGCAGTTTCGTGTTTTCGTGCAGTTTATTGTACAAGTTTGAAAATGTCGATATAGAACGAAACTGCAGTAAAGTTAGTTACCATTGAAAGTGGTAAAAAACATAGAAATTTTCATTTCTCATCTCATTATATGTTATATGTTATATGTCTATCGACTCATTTGACTCTATCTATCGCGCGCGTACATTCCATAAAATTATTGGGTTTTCCAACATGGAACGGATCGATATGTTTCACATTTTATGGGTATGTAACATGATAGCCTTGCTTTCAGTTTCTCTCTCTGGGTAATTCTGTGAATTCAACGATGATATAATTAATTTGAACATTATGAAGGTACCATAAACACGGAATACGTATTATGAAACCATGTTATTTTTCCACAAGAAAATTCAATTAAAAGTGACTCTTTTGGAGAACATGAGAATCATATGATATCATTTTCTGTCGGGATGCCAGTTAGATTATTTATATCATCGATAGTGCAGATAACTCACTTTTTAGTGTCGAAGTTTTTTTTTATTATCACAAGTTCACCGTCTTTCGCTTATTTTCTTTGAGTCTTCTCTGAGTTTTACAATTTCTCCCAAACTGTGATGCTTCCAAAAATTAAGACATAAATACAATAAACACCCTGTATATCAATGAAACAGTTTTCGAAGGAATGAAGTGAAACCACCGTGGAACTAAGCAATTAACTGATTGATCATCAATCCAGTTTAATTTAATTAGTAGTGTAGGAGTGCCACTAGGCCTAAACAATGAGCAACAACAATTTCAATATGTAGTAATTTCCAATACAATGAACATTTCTGTTGACATTACGTGTCTAATTGTAACTACAATTTAACTGTGTTTCATTGAAGCGAATCGGTAGGTAGGCTGATGATTTTGAACTGTGAATAACTTGAATGACAAAAGGATGTTAAACTGTGTTCCATGAATATCAAGCCCAGCCTTCATTCATAATACTATCAGAAAAATAATTATTGAATTTCAAAAAATATATATTCAACAAGAAAGCCCTATGAAACAATTTCCCCATGATGTGATGATACGAACATCATCTCATTATCATATTGCCGAATGAGTTTATTCACTGTACATTTTAATCCAGAGAAAGAGCAGTATTTTTGAAAATGTTGATGGTACACGTATCATTTTTCAAGTATTGGAATCGTCCATTTTAATGATTCTGCTATGAAACTGCTTGTTTGGAAATTTCTAAACAGGGTTGTCGAATTAAAAACTTCTCACCCAGTACAGAATATGAAAAATAAAAAAGACCTAATAATTTCAATTTTTGTTTCAAGGGAAACAAAAATTGTCATATTGTAAGAAACAAATTTCAGCCATCTATTTTTATATTATACTCCTCTCGAACATTTCGAAAAACTTTACAAAGAATTGAGCGGCATCTTGCTGTAATTCGTCCATTGAGTACAACAATATCAACGGGTTGTTTATATGAAGTACGGATTTGAGATGTCTTCAAAGAAAATCTAAGGATTTGAATCCGGTGATCTCAGAGACCACTCAATTACTCTCCTTACAGTCCTCATCATACGGAACGTATATCTGGTAATTTTTATCCATGTTGTCCTTTTCAGTATTTTTCATGACATCAATCTATCGAACCGAAATTTCCCATACAAAAATGCTGTATTTCGACCCGGTTTTTGCTTACCAAGTTAACATCATTAGGTAATGACAGAAAATATTGACTTTTTTGTATTGATACAGATACGTAGATTATTTTACTCTGTTGTCTTGGTACATGAAGGCAGTTGGGCTAGTTTGTCAAATTTGTCATTATCTTTCATCCGCCAATTGCATCAATCCTGAAATGGAAGTAAACAATTGAATAATTTTTCGAGACTTGACCGTTACTGAAATCAATAAAGAACTTCATTTTTCAATCTTTTACGAAATATCTTATACGGATATCGTCACATCTCGGTACATCATTGTTCCCTTATCATTCATCTCAACACATTCAATTGCATTTTTCATTGACTATTGAATATTCCAACTGAAAGTGGAGCGAAAAAACGATAGTAAGCATGATGGGTTATTGATATACTTCAATGAACTCATCAATAATATCGTCCGTTTTTGGAAAAAAAAGATTTTTGGATTTTGCGTACAGAACAAATAATGCTTTGAAAAAATTGATCTGTCTCAACAGAAACAGAATTTTAATGTCAAATGTATCAGGAGTATGAAAGTTGACTTATGGATCCTCACCGAACCTGCAATGACAAGCGGATGCGCGATTGATAGGGTTCAGAAGATGAATCTTCGTTTTGGCTGAACTTGTTCCAGTTACTTTGTAAGAAGCCTCCTATGAAGACGTCCACTCTCCAGACCGAAGCTCATGTCCAGTTAGAGGAAGTTTGCGTTAAATTTCATTCGAAATGTTGCCTTTGTCATGCCACTAACTAAACGAGGTGAATAATTTATTTATTTATTTACGGGTTTGAAACCCATGACAAAATACGAGGGTGGTTCCTATATTTTCATTGAGAAATCCTTCAATCGTCTTTTAACTATATTCATCCAACCACTATTTTTAATTTCACAAAAATGTGAATTGCTCAAACGTGGAGAAACCATTTTCTGGTAGAGTATCATCGGTCAAACCACGACTATGATCAGTCACTTTTGGAAGAAAGGAGTTCAAAATTAAATTTTTTGGAGTGCTTGGAAGACAATAGATTGAACATTTCTGCAAATTCACTAAATGTTCAAATAGAGTTGGAAATATTTTCTGGTTACTCAATCTTTCCTCTGTTTTTAATGGAATTGAATATTTCCCCGCTATCCGATCGTTTTCCTGTATCTAATTGTTAACAGTTGATACAAACAATAGGGTAATTTTCATTTATCACATATTCTTCAGATCAGTATATAGATACATTCACGTGAAATTAATGAGATATGCTGATCATGCATAAAAATTACTCTGAAACACAAACTGATAAAAAATGCTTTCGAAACATCTACTTTCATATGAACATTAAATTGAAACGAGGAATAAGTACTTTCGAAAGTACATTCAAATGAAGAACATTGAATCATACGAAACACACTTTCACCCAATTAGTTTGTTATTTAATATATAACAATAATAAAATAGATCTCATTAGTATGGACAAGCCTGATATTATCATAGGGAAACACATGTGTGAAAAATCGTACAAAAGAGTGTTACCGGAATATTTCACGGATTATCATGTAATATCGGTCGGTAGCCAGGCGGTTCGACGTGGGTGCTTCGTTCACTCACTCGAATTGACTGCCGTGTTGGTCGGTGGTTCAAGCCCTAGTCTGAACGACCGATTTTCACTTGCTACCATCCAATCCGTATTAGGAATCACATGGTAAAAGGTAAGACCTCGTTAATCCTTAGCTCGTCACAAGTTTCGACTTTTGAGGGGTGTCGTTCGTAGAAGTTCGACAGCTGGTTAGCGGAAAAACAGAACAGACATAAATAGAAATCAATGATATATTGACTGATTGAATGATTTGCAAGAAATCGTTCTATGAATGATATTTTGAAAGGCTAAGACTTGTCTATCTCTTTGCTTTGACCAAACATAGTGAATTAACAAAAACTGATACATTTTTTGGGGGGCAAAAACACAAGCACTACAGAAAAATTCTTAAGGCGCTTTCAAAGCGGTGCCTGTGCGACAGTAGTGATTCACATTGGATTTGAATCGCTGAAGATTTAATCCATTCTAAAAACCAATCTCAGGGATTTTATTCCACATGAACGCCGTTCTACAAATCAAAGTTTTTAAATAGTGAAGTTTGAGGTGAATTGAGTTGAACCTCAAAACGATGAGCAGCCAGTGTCTGTTATGTATCGCTCTTGTTGGAATCAAATGTGCCAAGTCACTTGAACATATCCCGTAGAAGTATATAGAGAAGAGCGACAAATCTCCAACCTTTCTTCGATGTTCCAGAATATCAAGGTTGCAAGTGATATTCGCTTCTCCAATCAGGCAGATGGCTCTTTTTTGAATGAAATCCAGCAGCTCCAGAGAACAATTTTCTTCTCCTGAGGATGCTAACTTTGTTGGCGAAACGCGCATCGAGTGCAAAAATATTAGTTTGGTGTTTGGGTAATTGATCAAAGAAATTATTCAACCCATATTCATAAATGAGTTTGGAATCTTTTGAAGCACTTGCTTGTGAGCAAATAGATGCAGATTCAAAATCCCTACTCACAACCATAGAGAAATACTTCCTGATGATCAATTCCTCCAAAAAGTAGTAATGCTATTTAGTCGAAGAGCAGTGAGGAAAAATTTTTAAAGAAATATTGATATCGTTCTGGACGAGCATCAGTTGCCTTTGAAAAAATCTATGAAAAATCTTGGTCTGATAATTGACCAGTTCCTTGAGTTCAATTCTCATGTCTCCCAAATTATAAAACGTGGCTATAGTAATTTGAAATCGATATACTCAAATAGGAAGTCATTGAATCAAAAATCGAAGAAAATATTATGCGGTGCCCTTGTTCTCTCTCACGCCAACAATGCAGCGCCCACCATGGCCCAGCGTTACGTTTACCTGATAAAAAGGGAATTAGACCCTACAAAAAGCATGCCTTAGATTCATTACAGAAACTAGGAACCGACAACAAATGTCTCATCATTTGGTCAGAATGGGATGGCTAAAAATGGAAGCTCGACGCATATTTCATGCTTGTATCACCTACCATAAGATTATAACAACAAAATCGCCTAGTTATTTCTACGACAAAATGAGATATAGAATAGACATCCATAATTTGAATCTGAGATTCAGAAATCAACTAACTACACCCCGCCAGAGAACCATTTTATTTTATGGATCCTTCTCTTATAACGTTGCCTGACGTTATAATCGAATTCCGAATTCACTAAAATCACTTTTCGCGCTAGATTATAGAAATGAATTCAATATTTACTTTTCGGAACACAAATCGCCTCAACTCCTCTGCCAATAATAAAATAGTTTTTATGTAAATGAGCATTTCATACAGTTTAATTTTCATTAGTGTTTTCATTGCTGTTAGTACTAACAGAAATGATTCAGGTGCATTTGGCACTGAAATATATCTAGGATTCACGTATGTTATACACGTACAATATTTTTCATTCATTCATTTTTCTCGAGGTTTAATGGAAGATCAACTTCTGATTGCCTCATTAGTGACAAGATCAGAAAATAAATTATCATTATTAGTATTATTGAAAATTAGTAACTTTCACACGACATCGCAATCCCCATGGGAAACCTCATAATATCCCACCTAATATCGTTCCAACAGTCATTTCTCCCGTAGAGAGAAGCTTGATTCCCAACACTATCTAATATCCAATATTATTACAAGGGTACAATACAGCCTAATGTGCGCTCCACTCCGGAATGTATAATTCAAATTCGCTGTATTTGTTCAGGTAAAACAACCCTTTATGATTATGCGAGTTAGTTCTCTCGTTGTAATAATGTGAGTCCTATGTAAGATGCGGAGGTAGCATATGGTGGGTAGATTCAATTTAGAAATGGCTAATGTAAGGAGCAATTTGGATTATTGCATGGAACTACTTCTCATCCATGAAGATCATAATGAAGTAAAGTAGATGGTTTTCATTCTGCAGAATGGCCAAGAATTAACATCGTTGCTATTGATTTAATTGGATAACGTTATGTAACTACTCAACTGCGTTTCTGTTCATCAAATTTTCACACCACAATTTTCAACAAATTTGAAGCAAAAATATCTTCAACTAGATGTAACTCAATTGAAAAAATGTATTGTGCGTTAGTATAAACATATCAATATTCTTTCACATTCCCGTGGGTTGGGTAACCTATCGGGCGAGTCCCCAGGTGGCGGATGAGGGAACGGCCATGGGACTGGAGGAACTGTCCAGGAAGCTAATGGGGCTTTATCGACGGGGTCGCCGGACTTCAGGTCAGTGACAGAAATAAGTAGGGTGAGGGAAACTAAAACTCTCCAAAAGCTTTTGCAAAATATGTCACCGTAGATCTGCCTACGCAAGCTAAGGTTTAAGAAATCGTACTGGCAGCTGAATGGCTGCAGTGTGATATGCCGTTACAAACGATCCCCTTGTGGAACTGAGCGAAACCTCATTGTAATCAGTCTACCTCTGGCAATGCGAGGCTCTGCCAGAGGTGACCAACCCTTTTCTTGCTGCTCCTGGGAACACACATGAATGGAACAAACACAAAAACAAAAACTAATCCAGAAGCTGGAAAGAAGTGCTCACTTCAATTTTACGCAGTGGCTGGGGATCAACAAAAATGTCCAACCCATTTTACCGCTTGGAATTTGGCTGGACAAAGCAGATCACATCGTGATATAATACAGAGGCCAAGGCGTAATCACATTTGCGGCGCCGACACCAAAAGGAGAAAGAGAGCGAAGAAGGCAGAAGAGGCATCAACTATAATTGCACTTCCTCCTTCCCCACTTCACCTCCAATAGCAAGGGCACTTCTTGCGACGGGCTCCAAGAGCTCCTCCTAGAATTAAGGCAAGAAACTGACTGCCTCTGCAGAAAAGCATCCCTACTTGTGCACCTACACGGAAAGAACCCCAAGAAGGTTGACATTTCAAGGTTGCCAAAGAGAGTGTGTGTTTGGCAAGTTTTGGCCTACACCAATATAAAGGAAATGTCTTCTAGTGACCTGTCCACCTTCCTGGAAAGGACAGAATGAAAGACGACCTAGGAGGACAACTCCTCAGGAGGATGTACAATGGGTCACATGTTGCCTTAGTTCTCACCCTCCCTACTCTACAGATACAGAGATACAGATTCAGGTGAAATTGAACAAAAATTATATTTGTAAGAAAAATCAAAGTCTTTTATCGACCTTTCTAGATGTGATTTCCATTTTCCGGAATCTGAGGAAAAAATTTCATTTGGTATCTTTATACAGGTGTATGAGAGGCAAACTACAAAACTACAAAATAATCAGAAAACTGTAAAGTTCTATAGATAGGGATATTCTGATAGGCTTATGTTGGAATGTACTTCCTAATAAAACCTAAAGTATCTCTTTCAAGAAAAAAACACTTTTTTCAATCACCAGAACTTCAATTCTCTTCTCAATGCTCGTTAAAAGAAGACTGGTTGGTTGGAGAAAAACTGGTTGGTCAAACGTGGTCGAAAAAATATAGAAGTTCTGGGAATGGTGCTTGGTTTTGGAATAATCCAAGCTCCGAGATTCTAGTTTTACGTATTCTTCAAATCAATAAACGAAGATGGATATCAGCTCTATAATGAAACTTTCAAGATTTTATATAGACAAATTCTATTTTCAAATTGGATATGACTTTTATCAACACTAGAATTTGGCATAACTAGAGGTTTTCCTACATCTCCAATCTTGAGTATGCAATAGTTTGAAAAATATTTTGTTGAAATCCAACAAAATGGTCCAAAATGTGATTGGTCATGTGGGTATCATTGTCATTGGGAAAGAAAGTCATTATGGTCTAAATGTTTCCTAAAATTATCTCAATGAACAAGAACAGACGGAAAATCCACAAATGGACAAAATGGTCAACTTTCTCTTCTTGACATAATGTTGAAAGAGTCTTCAGTACATATCAAACCATCATGCAAGTGTTGGAAGAAACAAGAGAAATATGATAAATTGTTTCTACAACAAAGTCACAATGATTCTCACTGCAGCTGAAAATTTTGATAAAGAAATATCTTTCATCATAATAATACTTCCTCAGAAAGAAACCGCGTATTGTAATGCTTTATATTCCATGACTATCTGACAAAGATAATACAAATCGAAAGGAAATTCCTCCAAGAACAAAAATACACTGATATCTATACTTGGACATACAAAGTTCAACTTAGAAAAAAATAAAAAGCTACATTTTCAAGATACTTTGTATGTGGTTGAAGTGGTATGGGTGAAATTTCTATATCGTCAAAAGGGCATAAAAATTAACATTGAGAACATCAGAAACATACCATGAACAAGATTGAAGTCGTCAGAGCACATTCTGAAATCAGATGTTGAACATTTACTCGAATAGAACAAGACGGTGGTCTTTCAGACTGAGCTCAAAGAACCATCGTATATTTTTATATCTGCAGGGAAGCGTATTTCAAACAGGTCGTTGAGGATTGATCTTATACACTAGAGGTTTCAGAAGTCACTCATCAATATGTACTTACTTCACATTTCAAAATTCCTTTGACATCTATCGAGGAAGTTTCAAAATGAAGCGAATCGAAGAAAAACTGTAAGTGGCCAAAAGGTAGCAGACTGATATCAGAGAACATTTTGAGATACAACGAGTATTTCAGAAGTCAATCAACAACATAGATTGGTTGTTTCCTTTCTTTTTCTAAAAGAATCACACATTTCTTTTATATAGAGAAGTGGAAAACCGAAACCTTTTTTTCAGAAAAGTTATTCTTTTCTGAAAATATTCCTCTTCCAATTCAAACATTGACATTTCTCACACATTTCGAAACTCCTCTGAAATATGTAGGGCAATTTTAGAAATAAAGAGGGGCAGTGAAAAAAAAACCGGCTAATATCGTTTCAATTCTGTAGAAGGCAGAATTCAGTCTTCTGAACGTTGAGATATGTATCTGTAGAATTTCTCAACTCTTTACTTTCATGGGCGAATCAAATGAATTCACAAATCATCGGTCACAATCAAAACTCTACCACCACTATAGATACATCACTATAGACAGCTTTTGGATATTCCTGCTCCTCAATAGTCCTCCGTTATTGTCGTTTAACGGACGATAGTTCTACCGTAATTCTCATAATGGGTATATAGTGGTATAATATACCGGATGACAACGGAATAAATATACACAGCAGTCAGTTGGTTCTAGAGTGAAAAATTCAAAATTTGGAACGGTGGTATAGTTCTTCAGTACCAATAGTGAGGAATTATCGAGAATCTACTCCGGTTTGATAGGAAACGAACAAGTTAGGAATTTCGAAAAGAAACAACTCTATCAATTTTTCAGACCAATTTTAACAACTCGACATTGAGTGATAATTTCCGTTCTTTGTTATCAGAGGAAATATTGTCGAACAACTTGATGGAATAAGAAACAATCGACAAAGTTTTCTGGTATAAACTCACGAAATTTCTCACCAATTCACGTACCATAATTTTTTCCGAATGTCAGGAAGCTGTGAAAAGTGTTCACTACAAAAAATGTTACTTTGGATACTTTATGGTCCATTTTTGTTGCCAGTAAAAAACTGGGAGGGCAAAACATAAGCACTACATAAAAATCCTTATGGTGCTCTCAAAGTGGTGCCTGTGCGAAAGCATCCAATGTGAATCGCTGGAGATCGAATTCATTTGGAAATACGTTCTCAAAAAATTTATTTTACAAAAAGCAGTTTTTCAGATCTTCAGAGAAAAGAGTTCTTAAACAGGTATACTGAGTTGAACCCCAAAACTATGAGCAGCCACAGTCCGTCTCATATTTCGGTGGAATCAAATGTGCCTAGTCAATTGAACACTTCCCATGAAAGTATCTATAGAAGAGATACACATTTCCAACCTTTTCTCAATATTCCAGGCTATCAAGGTTGCACGAGATGTTCGCGTCTCCAATCAGGTGGATGACTTTTCTGGATGGAATCAAGCAACTTGAAGGTATTTTTGGGGGCAGAGCTCAAAACATGAGTACAAAACTCCAAAGAATGTTGCTGAGGTTTGTACAATTTTCTGTTTCGGAACAATGTTCCGACCTTTTGAGAAGCAGCCTTTGTAATTCCAGTGACAGTGCCAAGACATGTTGGTGTCCAATTTAACCCAAAACAAACTTATCGAGGCAGAAATCGAAATTGTCTGACCTGAAATTATTATATCCAGTTTGGAGACATTTATGTCTGGGTTTTTGTTAGATTGAATTGAATTGGTTACTTTCACCACAATTCGAAATCAATGCTAAATCCTGTGCTGGAAAGCAGTTTCAATAGCGGAATCCCGCCCATTCATCATTTTTGTTGGACATGCTTTTGTAAACTATTGAATATGATGAATAATTGCATCTTATTATTGTTTTCTTCATCGTAGTGATCGCTGGTCAGACCCTATCCCCCGAAGCTCCGATACATTCAAGAGGGCGCGCCAACATTATCAACCAATGACCACTCCCCACACATTGGGGTAAATGATCATTGGATCCGAGAATCATGTGTCCTGAGCAAGCGCAGTGAGCCTAGAATAACATCCTTCTGCATCTGTGCGGCTAAGATCACTGCCTTAGTGCGGCAAGCCGGTATGATTTTAAGATTCGTGAGTAGAGAAAGCATCATTTCACGACGGTATCCCATAATCAGAACAACCATTTCGACAGAGTGCTCTGGATAGAGTATGTGGAGTTCTCGATATTTTATCTGTTTTTCCTCCTCTTTCTGGACGATATTCGTCTCGCCAGGAGCTGAAAACTCCATGACAGATATCGTCTTGCTCTGGTGGTCGAGAAGGACTACATCAGGCTTACTAGCTTGTATGAGCCTGTGGGTGGGGAACGAATAGTTTCAATAAATATGGCACTTCTCGTTCCCCAAAACGAATTCAATATCCCCCGGAGCGTAGGGCAACACCGGTGTCTCGTCAATACCGTAAGAGGCCGTAGATGGTAATATATCACTCTCAGAGGCGCATTATGAATATAGGCCGAGATCACATATGCTGGACATGCTGATAGCAAGTGCGTTGTGGTCTCAGGTGCCTCGCGGCAGGCCCTGCACCTTGTGTCAGGAATCTCTATACCCATCACGCGACTTAGATACACTGATGTGGTGAAGACACCATCCTGGCATGCCATGATGAACCCCTCAGTTTCCAACTTCAACCCACTCAACCAGAGGAAAGCGAACGTCAGGCGCTTTGATAAGCCAAGGTCTTCAATGTTATTGACGACGACCTCATGCATTGGCTCATCCTAGTGTTTCTGCAGAAGTGAGGTGATCTCTGCTGCTTTTATATGAGCTTTTTTCTGGCCGGGTTCCAACTAGGTGACATAGTTGTGATTACCTCGTTTAGTGTCGAAAACCATACCGAGTTCATCATCTAGTCGGGCAGCTGCCCTGAAGAGATGCTCCATTTCCTACTCTCTCATGGTCATGGACTATGCAGAGAAGGGGATCCGAACTTCTGACGACTGTACAGGCTGTATCCAATACAATTCTGTCATGTAGACATTCCAAACTCAAAAGTCCACGGCCTTCCTGTTGTCGGGGAAAGTACAACCGTGGAACGAACTATTTGGGATGCAAACTTCTATAGAGATGCATGATTTTTCGGATCATTACGTCGAGTTGATACAGCTACTACCAAGTCCTCTTCACTAATCCAAACGCGTAGAGTAAGATTGGAACGGCAAGCATATTTGTTGCAGCAACTTTGTCTTTCCCCGACAGTTCCGATGACTAGATCTGTCGAGGTTTTTGCTGATACTTGCCGCGGAGAGAGTTTTTCACTGCTGTTACCTCTTGTGAGTGGCGTTGTTCCACCCAGAGGTAAGTATACGTCTCTCCGGCATCCAGATGGTGTAGGAAAGACATCTCATTATTATTAAGATATGCGAGTTCCTACTTCATCTTATCATGAAGTATTCATCATAAAAAATGTACTTTTTCACTGGCTACGTTGTAACGGCCTCGAAGAGACTGCGAATGACATTGATGTTTTTTCACAAAATAGCCTTTTTGTAAACAAAAGACTAATGACTACAATTGTCGATTCCACGAAAACAAATTTTCAGTCCAAAATAGATTTTTTTTTCATATCATCGCTAGCAGAAACAGTGATTTAAATTTTTTTGTCGAAATATATTTTTCATGAATGCCCCACAACTTGTCTTTCTCAATAAGGAGTGCCTCTCCATTTCAATTTTGAAAATTTGTAATTTGAATGTTTCTCGAAAATTACTGCATGCCTTCTTTGGGAAAGATTTTTCTACTGAATTCTTGGCCAGTGTCATCAAAAAATATAAATATTCTGAGATGTTGATATCATCTCTATAATATTTAATCATAATTCAAAAATTACTATTAGTTATAGCCTGAGCATCTCTATTTCAGTTTCATATGATTCAGTTGTTATTGAGTTGGAAAACAAAGTTTCCGTTTTATGATTATCACAGTAGTCGTCGCGTCGTTATTCGAGAAACTGGAACAAACGTACCCTCAATAACTGTGTCTCAGCATTAAGAAGCTTATGAAGAGGAATCAGGAGTTGCAGAGAAGTTAGTAAACATTGCCCGATATCTTCACAGAAATCATCTTGAAGTGTAAGTATTACGAATTTTGAACGGCTAATCAATATAAAATCTCTGATGAGTTTTTGTGATTTACTTTCATGTTAGATATAGAATAAGATGTTCAACGGTAAAACAATTTTTGGTATGTTAGATATTCAGCTGTTCCGGTAAGTGTTAGTGTCAATCTGACATGTAGATGTATCACTTTCATATGTCTTTAACAACGAATTGATTTAAAATAATTAATCCTGCATCATATGAAGCATATTTTGTTTTCCTTCTGAATTTTATTTGATCCACACTAACCACGAAGGCAAAAAAGGCCAGGCAAAGGTCAGTTTGAATCAGTATATTCAAATTACTTGTCATGTATTCAATATATGTGATTTATTGATTCAACTTGAGATGTTTAAGAATATTCATCAAATATTTCGAAGAAAGTTCATACTGACTTGGAGAAATTTATAATTCACTTCACCTCCTGGATTTGAGGTGAAGAAATGAAGAATTTCATGTATTGTACATCAACTCCGATATATCAGGTTTCAGAAGGTTTTCAGGAAAAAATAGAAAGGGAAATTGAAATTATTAGACAGATAGGAAGTAATAATGGTTAGAAAGCAGACAATGTCCAGAAGTTATTCAGAAAACCAAGCTTCAAATTTACGTACAGAATAATATACCCCCAGATCAAGCAATCAGAAATTAAAAAGTTTGTAATTTCAACATATTTTGGTGGAAGAACAAAGACAACTTTGTGATTTTTCAGAAGGAATAATGTTTGAGTGGCATTCAGGCCACATGTCAGGTTATCTGATATTTTTAACGCCAAGTGGACAAGAGGAAAAAAGATGGAGTTTATAAGTCTAAGTGTTCTTCGGACTAGGTAAAAATGATTCGACGTTTTCAAATCATTTCTTGGAAGGCAACCTAAACGATACGGAAATTTTGCACTGAGCAAGCAACAATTGAAAACTCAATTAAATATGATCCTTGAAAATTCATAAACATAAGCATTGCCGATGTAACCTACCACATAACCAAATCGATCCGGTCTACTCGCCGGTTTTCAGATCAGCGTACCTATATTGTAACAGGTGAACAAAATTCAGATAATGGAGTCAATGAGGACTTTCTTTCATTACCTATAGTGATGGATATGAGGATTAACATTATTAATTATTTCAGTTCACTCTATTTGTTTCAAAATGTCCTTGTAGGACGAAACTGCATTAAAGTTAAGTTTAATGGTTAATAAACATAGGTAGTTTTATTCCACATTTTTCATGGTTCTGAGGAAGTAGCTTCTACGATCAGGCTTTTATGAGATACATATTTTATTTGTATTGTAGGGGTTATATTTTTGAGAGTGATTAATTTTTGGGAGAGAAAGTTTTTGGCTTTCTACTACTCCAACTTGATACAAAAAAAAGATAAGGGAATCTTCCAAAGAAAGAAAGGAAGTAATCAATTTG
>WOGP01004438.1:0-14025 GCA_015342065.1 Leptinotarsa undecemlineata | reverse complement strand
TTCACCCGTAGATAGCACCAAGTTAGGTATTTGTAACTTTTCAAAAGAATTTTTTCTCATTTCGTTGTAACCACAAAAAAAAGAGTATGGTCAGAATCTATTTTTACGAGCTTTTCAATGAGCCCATACACGACAAAGGTTTGCATTTGAAAAAAAAAAGTTGGGGAGGGTTGCAGCTAAGGGGTTGAAAAAAAATTTTCATTTTATTGTCAAAAAATGCGTACAACGACAAATCAACTGACGTGTTTCAGCGTTTTTTTCTTAAAATACTGGTTAAAAAGATAATAATTTTATTCCGGACTTTTGCGCACCCCTGTATATACCGCTCTTGGTGAAATCAGATGAGCCAAGTCACCTGAACACTTTCCGTGAAAGTATCTATAGAAGAGAGGCAAATTCCCAACCTGTCTTCGATGTTCCAGACTATTAGGTTGCAAGTGATGTTCGCGTCTCCAATCTGGATGGAATCCAGCAACTTTAGGGTATGCTTAGGGGCAACGCTCCATACATGAGAACAATATTCTAGAGAAGGTCTGATCTGAGCTTCATAAGGCATCAAGAGTTGCTGAGGTGTGTAGAGTTTTTTGGTTCGGAACACTGTTCCAAGTTTTTGAGAAGCAGAATTGCAATTCCATCAGCGACATGATTGTGCCAAGACATATTGGTGTCCATTTTAACCCTCAAGAAACTTATCGAAGCAGAAAGCGGACTTGTCTGTCATAATATTATTATATCCGCTTCTAAGACACTTATCTTTTTGGAGAAAACAGATGTTTTTGTGGAATTGAATTGAACCTGGTTAGTTTCACCCCAATTCTATATCATTTCTAAATCCTCATCAAGATATGCAACCTCCTGCTGCCGGTGAAGATGTGTATCCGCAACCGATGTCCTGGCATCGAAATGGGTTGACGATACAAGTGTGATTTTGTCAGCAAAGTAATATATTGCATTCTTGGGGTTTTCCAATAAGTCTTTGATATACAATCAAAAGAGGATTGGAGACAATGTGGATCCCTGGGAACATCAGCACTGATGGTAAAAGTATTCGAGAGATATCCATCCACTATACATTATTATGCCGACGATATGCAGTTATAACTGTTTTTCAGTTTCAGTTACATAACAACTGCTCAAGAGAACATATACATGAATTTCAAACCATGTTTATTATTTCAAATGCTCACAACTTCAAAATAGATTCAACAAAATATCAAGTGATGCTCTTTGGAACCAACATTAAAAGTGAAGCCATCAAAAGTTTGTTCAAGAAATATAATGGTGATTATTATTCAAATTAGCCATGAATCATGGATCTATATTTATATGAGCCGGAAGTTAAACAGCAGTCTTCTGTAGGTGTTTCAACATAAACCAAATGTAACTAATGTTGTTCACTCTTCGAAACACTTTTTATTTGGTCATATTGTCTCTAGAGAAACTTAGAACCATATATACCCAATTGGTTGGAATAGGGAAAGCAAATCAATTACATCGGATCATTTTTCAAGACAATGCCAGCTAGCACAATATATTCTAATTATCGACTATTTGAGTAATTGTCGTCCGTTCCTGATTTGGCACCCAACGAACCCGAACCTCGAGGATGTTGGTTATATCCTGGAAATAGTCAACTGCCCAATTGAAAGCCCATTCATCACAAGCAAACCTTGGTATTCTGGACCACAGATTATTTGAAGAGGTAATTCTCTTCTATAGATACTTTAACGTATACGATATAATCGTAAGAGAATTATTATGATGAAGTTATTGGAGAATTGAATTCGGCAAATTTTAAACAATAACAGGTTAAACCTTACCAAACATTGACAGAAATATATTATTTCAAAATATTGTATTTGATTTTTCAATTTGAAAGATGATCGAAGTTAGGCAAGGAGTTTTCTTTCAATTCAACTTCGATATTTCAAGTAGCCCTTCGATTATGATCCGATTTGAGTTAGAAGCAGATTCAAGAGCTGTCAACAAACACATAATAATTCATAACGAAAGTTGAACATGAATGAGAACGATTCAGATAACCCAATTCAATAAAACCGTCAATAATTAAAGATAATTACAAAGAGAAACAAATATATTGAGAGGATTTTTGCAAAAGTCATAGTTGAATGCTTTCAATTCACTCTTTCATCACCCCTAGCAATTCCGTTCTCCCATTCTGAACACCGCGACCTCCAAAATGCCGAGATAAAGACATCAATCAAAGGAAACGATTCATTACCTAATTCTCGAAGATGTTGAGCAATTATTTCTTGCCGATTAATATCGAAACAAGTTCTTCTTTCGATGAGTGCACACCCACAAATTCTTTCACCACCGAACGTCCTCAGTTATCTTAGTGACATCTCGAAATTTCTCAAAGAAACGTCCCAAATGTTGCGATGAAGACATCAAACATACGGCAACTGATTTACTCGAAGACGTTAAGAAATTATTTTGCAACGATTAATATCTGAACTCCGATTAACCGAAAAGAAATTAAATACATTCTGGGCGCGTTTTTCAGTTGGTGATACCGAACGAGATGCATTCACGTGCTCGACGAGTTTGCTTTGAGATATTTTTTATTCTATTTGTGGTAAATTACCTCCATTGACAGATGACCAGATATTTTTATTAGTCTACGTGGAGGGCCGACGACTGCATCAAAAAATTCTCGTTCCTTCGTTTGTTTCTTTGGCGCTCCTGAACCGTGTCGCGTTAAAGCAACATACCACATTCCAGAAATATCGATTTCTGCTAGAACATACTCCTGTTTTTCTTTGTATTCTGCGTAACGGGCCGGCATTTCGCTATTGATGTATTTAATAGGTACTTTCGAGAATTTCAGAACGATACCGGAAGTGGACAAGTACGGTTATGAAGGAATTATTTATTGAGTTTTCACCTGCAGCAAACTTGTAACTGTGTTGAAAGCGAGGATATACCCAGAACCTTGAGTGGAGATGAAACTCATGCAATTTAAGGCAAAGAGGGAAAGAAAAATAACATAAAAAGTGTGCCAGTCCTGGTTCCCGGGCGTTAGGCGAGGCGATATCAAATTGAAAAATATCATCCAATACATCCAAATGCATACATTAGATCTTATCTCCTGATGACGCGGAACCAGTTGGTGAAACCCGCATCGAGAAGAATATCGAAATTCTGCCAGTTCTTGCGTGTAGGAAAAGTGTTAGTGTTCGACTAAAATAGCAATGTGTTTTAGATTGTTCAAAACAATATGTTATTCATATAGATGACAATACAATGTACATAAAAAAAAACTATTCACTCACCAAGTAGATGTAATTAGAGAATAATATAACTCCCAAAAGTTTAACTTTTAATTCTTCGGAAGTGGTTAGGGATTTTACAAAATGTCTATAATATGAGTAATTTATTTCAGTCGTAAAAACGCTATGCATTAGACAATCAGTCTCCTATTTCAGTTAAAAAAAATATCAGCCTCATGCTATTTCCATATACTCGAATTCTACAATAACCAGTTCTCTTTCACGCTCAACGTGGTTATTACACTGGAAACGCCTCGGGTTGAATTGGGTCGATATTTGATCAGAAGTGGGATAGTAATATATCCCCAGAAAGTATGCAGATTGTTTTCATATTCAATACATCTCAAAGTAGAATAGGTTAGGCAGTTGTCGAAAATAAGTAAATTCAACCCAATTTACTTTTTCATGCATTTGTGTACATCTGCCGAGGCAAAATTCTTAGTTGCTATTTTAGGTACAGTATATCGAAGGAGTTTTATTGTTCAATTTCGGAGATGACATTTCAATTATCTTCAAATATTGGTATTTTTATGTTCGTTTACCCGCTTATCTTTTCTAGGCAATCAAAAAAAACATACATATTACAATTGATATAATATGTGTGATTGATGACTTATTTATGTTGAAAATTATTATCACTTTTGTCTAATTCCCACTAGTTATTTTATTTTCACGACCGTTTTCGGATATCACCCCATTATCAAGTATAAAACTAACATGTGAAATCTATAAACTTGGTTATACCGGGAGTTTTTAGGTAAGCTGGAAGGAAAGATAGTTAAAGAAAAAAAGGTATATACCGGCATATACAGGCCAAACCGGTAGAAATTTTGACATAAGGCTCCGTGAACATGTCTGTTTGGAAAAAAATATATAATGTACGAACATCCAAAAGAATCCAAACACAAGATAGGTAAAGATAACCTCAAAATCCTACACAGATATAATAAATGAATTTGTTGGAAGCCATGGAAATTAACACATCAATTAAAAACCCGAAATATATACAACTACACGAGCAACTCGATTTATGTAGGTCTCCACTCTTGAATTTATAAGTTTAACAACCCCTATAATCTTCAGCGTTGAATTTTACAGTTGGCACCCTTGTTCATTAAGCTACCTCTTCTTCTAGCTTACTCAATAACTCCCGATATAACCGAGTTTTCTGATTTCACATGATAGTTTTATACTTCATAATGGGGTAAAAATCAAAATCGGTATTAAAGATAAAATATTAAAGTGTTGATATAAATCCAAGTCCAATAGACGAGCCGTTTAGAACAAATCTTGAACTAACTCTCTCTTTCATTTCAGGGAACAGGACCACAATACTCCAGATTTAAAATAGTTTCTCAATGGGATCTCCGAGTGCGGGGATGTTTCCAGGGAAACATCCTGCAGAGGTGATTTGAAAGCCACTATTTCCGGCAGTTGTGGTTATTCTATATCTTCAGTCCACAAAAAAGCATGGTAAGTGCAATTGTTAAACCCAGTATAATAACATTCCAATCGATTTTCACAGAAGCAGATGACTTGACTCAAATACCAATTCAGTACACCAACATTAGCAAATAACTAGTCTTCATAATCCGGAACTCATCGAAAATTTTGAATTTGTTTCTTTATCCGAAGTGGCATCTCTTGGCAATGAATAAAATACTGAAACCGCAAAACCTTTGATGTCATGTGGTTTGAGATAACATCACAAAAAATCACTAAAACTTGCATCTGTCGAACTCTAAACGGCAAACAATATAGAGTACTATTTACTTCACCAGCAAATACCATCAATTTTCTGCCAATACTTCCAGGTTAGACATTTCTATATTTGGTGATATCAATAACTACAACATCAACTTGTCTATGTTCTCAAGTATTAACGATCAAGATCGTGAAGCCAAAACATTTGCCATAATAAATTGTCCTTACTGGAATTAAAAACGAATGAATGAGAATTCTTGGACTAAGAATTTGCCAGTCTTCTGGAAATTACACTTAACAACTGATCAAAAACACACAGCCAACACCAAAACCGCGCAAACTTTGGTACTAGATCTCTGCTAAATGGAATAGTCTTCAAGCATTTCCATACTTTTCCTGATTAACCAAAATGTACCTCTGCGGAAACATATTTCCACCGACTACAAACTAAGCAGGTATGCAATCCTAAACGTGATTTATAATTCACGTCGCGTAAATGGCCTTCATCGATGGCTAATCAAATATATAATATATCGGCGTTGACAACATGACGAACTATTCTTGTTCAACTCAACTCGTCGAAAATATATTGAGTCAAAAGAGCTTTACCACTCGAGTATATATCCAACAGCACGTCCGAAATTACTGAGACCAAGTGGTCGTGAATGCTGTCGATTATCTGTTAGGCTCGAAATTTCAAGTGCATCTGTTGTCGTCCTAAGGTAGTTCATGAGACTTCAATATTTGCACTGTTAAAATTCAGTTCCAAATGGAGATAAATGCCTTACTACAGTGCCTATTTCGTTTTGCTTACTGAACAGAAGAGTGAAGAGTGTGTTCATTAATAAATAGTGTGATGAAATTGGAATACTTGATGAAAATCCATGATGTAAAACATCATTGTGAGATTTTGAATAGATAATTTAATAAACTGCATAAAGTGTTTCACTATACAATAACTTATTCGGGTGTATTCACGCAGAATCGAGCACTTCTGAAAAAGCTGTTGTATAATGAACTGTCTAGTGAAAATCTTACAATGAAGTATTATTTAAATAAACACTTTTAGTTAATGAAAACTGATTAAAAACAAGCATTTTTCCAATAACTCTTCTCGATTCTCATTTCACCAATCAAATTGGCGTCTTCAGGAGATGAAAACGCGCATCGAGAAGAGTATTGCATGTCTGGTGACTGGAGAAAGTGCGAGTTTTGGATTATTTCTACGCCAGAGGTTCCATTTTTACCTTAAAAACAACTTACTTGGGGCATTTTGAAGTGGAGGTATTTTTGGTCAGATCCGCGATGTTTTTCTTTGAAGATACTCGTGAAAAGGGTGACTTCTTTTCTAATATTCAATAAAAAAAATTTCAACTAAAGAAAAACTACAGATTATAAGTAATGAAAATACAAAAAATCGCCAGAATGAGCGTAAACTACTAAGTCCCGACATTACCGAGATAAGTGACTAACCGTTCAATAGATTTAAGCAGTACGTTGTTACCTGTCTGTACAGAAGAAGTAAATTAAAGTGATATCGAGTTAACGTAACTATCTTAGGCATCTGCGGAAATAAGCTGCCGCATTTAACAACATTCCACTATATGCATTTCGAAGAGGAAAAAATCGTACACGTTATATAAGTTCGTAATGTTCGAATGCAGAGGCCAGATGGCGTGTGAATACGTAAGAAAAATGCGTTTGACTTTAGTTATTTATCGATTCATAACTAACACGAACTTCTAAATTATGGGAGAAAATTCAAGAGTGATTCATTCAACGAGAGGCCGATAAAGTAGAATGTAATAAAAAAGCTGCACAATATCAACAAGAGATTATGTTTCAGTTTCTAGATATATAGGCCGTTTCTTTTATCATGTGGTAACATTGCTATATTCTGAACCTTAACAGATACGAAGATGATTGAATGAGAAAAAAAGTAACTGTCATCGGGAACAATACAGTGGTCGAAAACATTTACGGGGATCCTCGCCCTTCTGGAGTTAGTTATACGTTGAAAACCAAAAATACTGTTATTGTTATTTCGGAGAATAAAAAAAAAATGAAAAAGGAAAATTTTATTATATTCGAAGTGTACTATGACCATGTGATAATAAAAATGCGATAAAACGTTTCGTTTCGAAATGGCCTCCATCAACCTTTTTTTTTATAATACCGACCTGTGTTTTTTATTACAGATATTGATAAAGCGATAAATTCACAATCCATGGGTATATCACATTTGACATTTTTCTAGCGTTTCATTCAAAATAACCGCCATCATCAGTGACAACAATTTTAAATTACAGTCCTGTCGTTACTTCTTTTGTGAATTGTATCGATTTCTTCAAAATAAACTCGACAGGTAGGTACCCTAACACAATGAAAATTCGTACTATTTAGTTTTGGAACATAGAATACTTTATTTCTCTGGCAAGATGTTTCAGTCTCTCAGAATATCATCAATACTGCCTACCTACTTATAAATAGTAATTTTCTTCATCAATTTTTTCCTATTTGATTTCCTTATTATCTTCTATAATTAAAACTTCCAGAGGTACATGATTTCTTGTAATTTTTAACTCTTCTTTCAAGAGTCAACTCCTTATCTTATATTTCATCATCACACTTTATTTTGTTCTTTTAGTGTTTGTTATCAATATTCTTGTGAAATAGTTATTATACTTATCACTTCACTGTGATAAAATTACAATAATAATATCTCGTGAACAGAAGTACTGAAAGCTTTTTTTTTAACGAAAACTTGCAACTTGCAAAAATATTGTTGTAAATCATGCCCTGAAATAATAACGCCGACCGCTACTGCTAGTTATAAAACAATTGTGAGGTAGCTATAAGCGATCGAGTGTATGATATTCGCTGCCCCTCTAGATGTAGTGAGAATAACGCCACCGTCTTCGATGGAAGTCCGAGGAATTTTCCAGGGCCTTCGAGTGCTAAATATATAAGCGCCATCCACTCGCCCATTGAGACAGTCAAGTGCAAGTTACAGTGCGGTACCCAAAGCGATCTAGTAAGGCGATAGGCATTCGAATAAAAGATGAAGTTTTAGTTGAAGTGTTTGTTGTATTCAAAGTGTAATACAGTTCAGTTTAATTATTATTCAGTGTAGTCAATCAATGGTCAACCCACGGGAAAAAACGTAACAATATTTATGAAATATTTACCCACTCTCAAGTCTAGTAACATAAGGTGATTCATGGCTCATACCCATGATTCAAGGTATTAAGCTTTACTAGAAACTCTGAAAAATGATGCATAATTTTCATTGTTAACACCATCTCATGTGTCATGAGAGACCTCAAAGTTTTAAGAATGTTGATCAGCATTATTCAACTATAAGCTTTCGATTCATTTCATCATATGATTATTTGAAATTCAGAAAAAGCATGTATGTATGTTTTTCCGTTAACCAGCTGTAGCACCCTTACGAACAAGAACCCTCAGAAGTAGAAACTTGTGCGAGCTAAGGACTAACGAGGTCATACCTTTTAACGTGTGATTCCTAACACTAGCATGACTGACAATCAATTAAAATTCAATAGCTGGGAATTTTATCAGTCTCCGTGAAAATTCCTCAATTTTGCAATGAGCCTTGTTATAATTTTATCTGAATGTAATTCTAAATGCTATCTTTTCCCAGGTTATTTCAATTCCGATGTCATTATTTTCGAATAAAAGACAAGAGTTATGCAGCGTGTTAGTATTATCATGGCTATAAAACGAAAGAGTGATGTACAGCACCTGACTACATTTTAACTTCTTTATCCTCTTTCCAAAGTAATGACTCGTATCAAATTTTTAATCAGAAGAAAACTAGATCCGTTCCCAAGTATGAATCCTTTCTACTTAATTTTTTTGTTGCAAGGTATAAAAATAATTATAGTTACTCTAAATGTTAAAACTATAACGACTGACTGTAAAATACTTCTAGTTTATTTATACTTACCCATGGAATTAAAATAAAAAAACAAGTTTCTTGATCCCAGCATTGTTAAGACTGTATTAAAATGATATTAAAAAGTCATCAAGGAGTACATTCGTTTCTCTAAGGTTGATTATTTTTCGATTTAATAACAAGCCAGCGTTATAAACAATTTACAAACTAACAGAATGTAAATAGTAATGGTGTTATCATTTGGGACATGGAGATTAGCTATCCATTATATAATTATATAAATTACATGCACCGGATAAATGGATATTAATCTGAACTGTTATTATAAATATCCTATACAAAAATTACAAATGATGAATCGACGCAGACTGATGATCGGTGCCACCTTAACAAAATAGAAAACAATGGCTAGGGTGTGATTAGTCATTATTAATCAGTTATTCTAATTAAAAATCCAAATACCATCTTTCAAAGTTTTGCCAGAAAAGTTTCATAACCAAAATTATCAATATTTTCATTTTACACTGTACGTTTTGCGTGAATTCTGATTGAAAGAGTATTCATAAATTTTCAACAGTTTATGATGCAGTTTTCGACTGTTACATTTGAAATTATTTGTTGGTTTTCTGTCAAATGTTAGAGCATTTTTAACATGTTTTGATTCAACTTGCAATTCATTTCATTTGTATGTAATTGCATTTTTTCAAGTATTTAATACCCAAACTTTGTCTACAAGATTATGCCATGTGATAATAAAGCATTTGGTTTATTATCATATGGTGTGGTTGACAAACTGAAATTATTATGTTATTGCATTGTAATTTCAGTTTTTTCCTTAATAAAATTGTTAATTTTTAGCTAATCTTTTCAATTTCTTACTGATTCTATGACGTATTTCAAATCAATTTATATCATTTTAGACAATGGAAGTCAGAACTAATGAAATGCATAATAAAGCATATTATTATTATTATTTGAATATTGTATAGAATAAAATTGTTATATTATTGTGAACATGTAATGCAAATTATTAATCAGTAGTTAATACCGTATAATGTTAAAATTATCATAATCATTGCGAAATTTTGAAATCTGAAAATCATATTTGGCGAGTTTAAACAAATGATCGGTTTTTATGACACTACAGCTGGCAAATATGAATATTATTATTGTTCGGCTATTGTTGATTAATAGTCAAAAAATAATGAACTGAAAGTGGATTTTGCTGAACTTGCAAATACACTCATTTGCGATTCTTTTGGTTTCAACGTATTCCTTGTCAAATATTTTGTTCTCATTCGTGAATTATATATAATCTTAATGGTCAGGCTTAATAATAAATATCGCGATTTCAAATATATAAGAATTGTTGTACCTCAGGTACAAGTGGAATTTTTTGCATAATTTGTTCTAGAAAACAAATATGAAAATAATGTACAAACTGGTAATCAGATATTTGATTAATTCTGAATATATCTCAATTTTTCCAGTACTATACAAACCAAGATACCAAGTGGAATAAATACTGGAAAGCACACTGTACCATTGTAAAAAAATTGATGATTCGAAACGTTTTCTACTACTATTACAAACCCATACAAAAATACGAAATTGGCCGATAAAAGAAATAAGTTTTTATAAACCCATTCAGAAATTATACAGTAAAGATAAATATACATTTTTTGGATGTGAAAAAATCCAGAAATCAATAATATCTTTAAAAATAAAGCCAAACATTTTAATTTATGTTTAAAGTGTTTAAAAACTTTACACAATTCCGAACTGTCATAAACCGAAATAACCTAAAGTTCTAAACAATGATCAGAAAAATACTTTTCGAACAATAAACAACCAACATATATTCAATATTAATATAAAGCCTCCTTTTCATTCAACTGTATATATAGCGTTGATAACATATAATGTAACATCTTTATGTAAGTGGAAATGATATCAGAATTTCTCAAAGCGGCGACGGCAGTCATTCATCTTCGAAATAATAAATTATTTCTATGATTCCAAACGATCTTTCAACACACGCTTCCTCGAGCCATATTTTATTCATTACAAGAATAATTTATATCAATTTCCAGAACCAATTATTGAAAAATATAGAGGCACCATCAACTTTTCAACAGAGACAAATTGTTGACCAGAAAATCGTCTAGTTTTAATTAATTCTTTAAAATAATGGCGCCTAAAAATACCGAAACGAGATCTATTTATTTCCCCGCTGACATCCTATGCATCTTTCTCTTCCACTTACAACAACGCTGAAATGTGTCTTGTTCCTATTACTGTAGTAATTTGTAACGTTACAAAAATATAACGTTTATGCCACAGACGATAAATTCGGGAAAACTACCAATAAAAACAACACATTTAATTAGTCCTATGATAGTGATCTTGTCTCTTGTGACAGATGGAAAACTTTTGGATAAGGAGATAACATCGTGACACATCAATTTGTTAACTGCAGTATCACAATAGAGAATCAAACAACATGCATTTTCAGAAACAGCTGATAAAAGAGCAATAATACAATTCATATATTCAATATCTTTAGTTTTTTTATTACGCTATAAAATGAACAACATATTTAATTAACATACGCAAAACCATACTTCTTGCACACATTTTGTATGTTGCAATGGATGACAGATGGAAAATTAATTGCTGTAATAGAAACGATCATTTATTGAGCAATATATTGCATGTATAAAATTCTTTCGTTTTATTGTTCAAATATATCACGGATGCAACAAAACAATTCACTGCATATTGTCTCTGCCATACGATGCCATATATCTATCTTAAGGTAACTATATATCCATTTAAAATGATTGTTTCACAAACTGATGAGGCACACGTAATGATGAAAGGCTGCAAATGCGTTGGTTTTGTTTTAAGATAGATATGTAGCTACTGAACTATTTCAAATTTAAAATCGATACTTGTGAATAACATTATCAGTTTCAGTGCGACGCCGAGACGGTATGAAATTGAATTACAAAAAAAATGCAAAAAAAACATTTCGTAAACTTCAATTCAAAAATTCTGTTAATGGTAATCGAGGCAGACTATGGAAGTTGAAATTATAAGTCATATTTTAATAGAACAGGAGAAAAATATTCCAGATTATCTGAAAAGTGTTGATGAGGTCAATGATTTTTTGTTAATCCCACACCAATAATGGAACATCCACCAAACTTACTTGAATATTACAAAACTAACTGTTCAACTACCTCAATATTTTGTTTCAAAGAAGTGAATGATCTTTTCATTTTCAAACAATAAGTGATATTAAAACAAATGTAACTGGTTGTGATAATTTGAATATAATGCATATAAAATTATGTTGTCCGCATATTCTTGAGTACATTACTCACCTAATAAAGTTTTGCCTAATTGAAAATGTATTTCCTAAGATGTGGGGCAGTGTTGTTGTGAAAGTGTTACCACTGAATTTGAAGACTTACGACCCATTAGTGTACTAATATCTAAAATACTAGAGAAAGCCATTGAAGTACAACTCCTGGAGTACATTTCAGAATACAACATTTTACTATTGGTTCAGTCTGGGTTTCGGAAAGGATTCAGTTGCACTGCAGCATTGCTGCATGTTGCAGACGACATGTCAGAGCTTCAGATAGAGGATATTGTATAGCTCTAGTACTTCTTGAGGTCAGCAGAGCCTTTGACACAATAAACGACGATTTATTGATATCAATTTTACATTACGTTGGTCTGTCAACTTCAGCTATCACCTTGCTTGCCAATTATCTTAATGCAAGAAATCAAAGACTTACGTTTGATGGAACTTTTTCATCTCCCCTATTTCTTAAACGCGGAGTACCGCAAGGCTCTATACTTTGGCCGATCCTGTTTGCTCTTTACTCCTCCAATCTTATAAAAAATTTGAATCACTGAAAGGTGCACTTCTATGCAGATGACACCTAAATTTATTATAGTTTCCCCCCCTCTACATTGTGAATGCTTCTTGCATGATACTTAATAAAGATTTGGATAATTTTTATAGGACTGCAATAGAACACTGTTTACTCCTGAACTATCAAAATCTAAATATTCTATTATTTGGACCAAAGTCCAATCGATCTGATATTTTAGACTACCTAAACATATCAATCAACGGCGTGAATATCGAGTTGGTGGAAGAAGCGAAAAATCTTGGGGTCATCCTTGACCACACTCTCAGATTTGAAAAGTACTTGAATAACTTGATACGACGTACATATTCTTATTTAAAATTGATATATGGAGTTAGGCAGTATCTTCCATTGAAATTAAAAATAGTAATATGTGAAGCATTAGTTTTATCACATTTTATATGCTAATACTGTATATGGACCACATTTGAGTGAGCAGTATAAACGTAAAATTCAAAAAGAACAAAACTCGTGCTTGAGAATTATTTATGGAATAAGTCGTTCTCTGAGAATCTCTCATGAGTTCAAAGATGCCTATTGGTTAAATATGAATTACAGAAGAATCTTGCATACCGCCAACCTATTCCATAAAATTACTTTTACCAGAAAGCCTGCCTATCTTCATAGAAAAATTTCTTTTCCAACGGATGTTCATAACGTCAATATCGGGCTCAAGGAAACATTTACTACACCTTCTTTCAATACTGAATTTTTCCGCAGGTGTTTTAGTTATCAAAGATGCTATGTGATGAATGATGTTCCCCTCAAATTAATTACAGCTGGATTCCAAAAATTCTAATATAATCTATTAAGCCATTTATTCAATACACGTCAGTGATATGATTTCAGAATTTCACATCGTTTTGCTCCTACTTCTGTAAACTTAATTGTCGTAGTGTGGACAAATTTGTATATTTTTCTTTGTTTCTGTATCATTTGAAGAAAATTCAATAGAGAGGTATATTATAGGGTTAAGTGGAAGAACAGTCCAGTTGTTGAATTTATTCAGGAACCGAACTGAACTTAGCCCTTTATTTAAAAAAATTTTCTGTTGATGTATTTCCTCAATTTTGTTTTTTTTTATATATTATTGAAAATTATTATTTTTTTACCGTAGTGTGCGCTGGTCAGGCCCTATCCCCCGAAGCCCCGATACAATCGG
>WOGP01004437.1:0-14025 GCA_015342065.1 Leptinotarsa undecemlineata | reverse complement strand
ATATTGGAAATTGTTGGAAAAGAATGGTTCAAGTATACCGCAAAAGCTAGTTCTTCAACTTTGTTTATTGATTTTCAACATAAACGTTCTCTTATTCACCTAATGAACTAACAAACGTTTCTAATGAACGAAAACGTAATTTTCTTTACGCCTTGTTTCCCAGTTTATTGCAGTAAATCATTTTTGATTGTCTACTTCGTCATTTTGAAGTTCCTATTATTGAATCAATAATTGTTTTCATAACTGATAATAATATATCTGATGTACATGAAACATATCAAACTTCCAACAACTGCCTTACTCTAACAAATAGTCTAATCGTGCACAATGAACACAATGACAGTTGAACTGGAAATCATAGATTTATGATGTAAAAAGCCGATACCTTATGAAAATCTATAATAAACATGTTGAAAAATAGTTTAGTGTAAGATTTCCACAAAATTCTCAAAATTCACAGCAAGCGTTTCACTTCATAATGGTTTGAAAACTGTTCCATATCACCAGTTGATAATACATAGTATAAAATAGTACTCAAATCACGCCAATAAAAACATAAAAAAACTTCAACTTCTTTTTGAAAAATAAACAACTCTTGAAAATATTTGGGTTGCACCCTGTCCGACCAATTGAAACAATTTCTTTGTTACAGCTGAGCTATCAAAAATTATTATAATCTTTGTCAAGACTTTATACAAATAATTATAAGATATTTGTTGGTTCGTATATTTTCAAACAGTTTTATAATATTAAGCTTGCCCTGTTTATTTGTTTGTTTGGGTAAAACTTAGTAATTAAAAACCCTCTTTCTGTTGACAGATTGAGTACAAACATTAAGTTTTGATGACAATACAATTAAATGAATTCTGTATCATTGCAAATCCAAGATGGCCCCAGCTACAAAATGGCGAATTACATATTTTTTCACAACTACCTTGATGTGGGTATCGAATGATAGGGCTCGACTAGTAGAATAGTGGTACACTTTGAAAAAGATACAAATTCAAGATGGCCGTAGATACAAAATGGCGGATTACATATTTTTCACAACTACTTCAATATGGGTATCGTTGGACGTAGCGTAACTTGAGTAAATGTATAAATACTATGCCCAACGATTTTATTATTTTTCATCTGATCAATATCGTAGATTGTTGAGGGGAGTGATGTGACAACTGCTATCTAGGACCTTCCGAATATTTTTTCAGTTCTTAGTATGTTATCTACATCATTATTATTTTTTCATTTTTTTCAATAAAACCGTTTACCATAAAATTTTTTCAACTTATTTTATTTAGATTGTGTTAAGTGGAATATCCAAAAATAGCAAAAAATAATTTGCTTCAACATCCAAAAACTAGCGTTTTCAAAGTCCATTTGACGATCTTCATCTATAACCTGCTTTGATAAAGCACAATATTTCATATTCCTCTTAAAATCACTTTTGTCTGCACTTATTCGATCTTTGAATAGTTATTTCGTTTGACCAATATAAACTTCTTCAAAATCTTTACAAAGGAATTTGAAAATATTATTGGATTTCTGTTGAGTAGTTACGAGGGATTTTTAATTTAGAATGTATGTACGAAAATGAATTTATTCTTGATATTTTTATTTTTTTGTTTTTTAAAATATTAATGAACTTATGGGGGTGATTCTCGAATATAAAGAAAATGGGACTAAATGTTGATAGAGTAAGTAGGCATACAATTTCAACTAGGAAATTGGATAAAAAACAATCCAGGAAAATAGCTTACAGTTATAAAGATATTGATTAATATCAGAAAATAAAAATTATCGTTAATTTCAAGAATAAAAAGTTGGGTGACAAATATTATTCTTTCAAAGGTTAACATCGTTTCTAGTAGTTCTGTAGCACCACAATACTGAACTCTTTAACGTTTAAATGAATAAAGTTTAAAAAACTAAAAAACACGCTTTTGAAGAAAATCCAACTAAAAAGTTAAAAATATTTTTTTAATAAGCTCAAGACAATAACAAACAAAAAATACCAGTTTATTGTGAAAAATGAGACAGGCGCTTGATATACAAAAAATATGGCACAAAGCGCCCACGGTATTTTTACAATAATAGATACTAGTATTTTTCGTTCGTTATTATTTTAAGCTTATTTAAAGAAAAAATATTTTTAACTTCTCAATTTGATGTTCTTCAAAAGCGTGTTTTTCAGTCGTTTCGAACTATATTCATTTCATCTAAACTTTGGGATCAATCAGCCGTATATTGTTACGTACAGCAGCACGTGCCCGCGAATAGATCAAGTAATAATGTCCATATATCAAGGAGGTTACATACAGCGCCATCTGCCCGCGAATAGATCAAGCAATAATGTCGATAATTCTGTCAAGTACAGATTCCGAGCTATTATTGAAAACCAAAACTGAAACTGGAATTTATCCATTCGTCAATAATTGAATCAAACATTATTCTGATCCCAAGTTTATTATTTACAATGCACAGATAACTAGAACAAGCTTTGAAACGTATGTATGAACTGAATATAAAACCCCACCTTGAAATTATTGAATCCTAATACAGAAAAAAATAGGTCAAGAAATTATTCGTGAACTGGCACCGATATAGAGGTTATTTTGAATATGATTTAAATCGATTTTGAAACAAAAAAACAATGGCTATTTGGGTTTCAAATTGATTGACCTATTCGGCAGATGAATAATGTTAAACGTATTGCAGATCGGAAGGAACAAAATTAGTACAGGGTATCAAAGAATGTACGATGGATATCCCAAAACTTTTGAATCGATATACATTTTTAAATTTGAATGTTTTCCTGAAATGAATGACACATTTTTGGTTGAGGAATAGAATGAGTGTTATATGATTGATGATTTCGATATAAATGAGGACTGCAAAATTTTGATGAGATACCTATATAACTGGTCTACTGAAAATGATTTAGATCTGAACTTTTAGTAGAAATGACAATCCAGTTACGGTTATTTACTTCACAGAAAATATCAATTATCAGATTTGGGAGTAACATTAGCACTCATATTGAATTCATTATCAAACAATTTAGAAATTAGTCTGTTTCAATTAAAGAATAAGCACTCATTCCGAAGAAGTATGTAAGATATTCATAAAATGTGTTTCTACGAAGTAAGTTGGAATATGTATAAATGATATAGAATCCCCCGATAGATTCCATCTCATCGAAACTGTTGAAAATAATTTTCACCTATAGTAAATGAGCATAAGTGGGAACAACTCGTTCAGTACCTATCAGAAACAACTACTCCCCTGGCTAATACCACGAACAGCGTTGGATTTTACATCCGACAGGTGTCAGTCCATAAACCTACTGTGTAGGTAAGTGAAGAATGGCCTGAACGATTTGTTCCTTCAGATGATTTGAAAATAATTTTATTACATTTCTGTATCTACTACAAAAATCCATGTTTCATTTATACAGTGTCATCCCTAAAGTATGCACAATATGGAAAACTTATTTATTAAGGGTTTTTTGACAAAAAGTTATTCCTGATAAAACCTTGTGCACCTCCTGAAACTGAACATGCACCAAGAAAATACAGTAAAACACACATAATATACGAGGATCCTTCAAATATTTGATTTTTTGTCAAGAGTAAAGTACTCTTATTTTGAAAAATATCGGGAAATGTTATTTAAAAAATTTGTTCAGTATTGAAAAATACATCTATATTTGAAGTCATGGCTATGTAAGTAGAGTTTTATTTTTTTACCAATTTTTTTAAAAATAGGGACTACTAAAAAAAATTGCTAAAACGATAAATAGACAGCATCTTGTATATGACGGTTCATTTTATGAGCCTGTAATATTACAAATTACACAACTGTGGTGTTGACTACGGTAAATTTTTTTAAAGAGTAAAATAATTTTCAAAGTTTTTGATGCAAAGTAATTTATTTTTTGTTAACACCGAAAATTACTTAAAATTTTACAGTATTGCAACATGAACTTAATTTCAATAATATTGAATCACAAAACATCAAAATGAAATAGGTATTTCGGATCAAAGTCATTGATTTTGTGGAGATTTTAGTATCCAAAATAAGCGTTTTGAGTTGAATCTCCAGAAATCAATGAGTTTGTTCCGAAAAACCTATTTTATTTTGATATTTTGTGATTTGATATTATTGAATATCAAGTTCTTGTTACAATACTGTATAATTTCGAATAATTTTCGGTGTTAACAAAAAATAAAGATAACTTTGCACCAAAAAACTTTAAAATTATTTTACTCTTCGAAAAAATTTACCGTGGTTAACATCATAGTTGTATAATTTGTAATATAACAGGCTTTCAAAATAAACCGTCGTATAGAGGATACTGTTTATTTATCGTTGTAGCAACATTTTTTTTCGTAGTCCACATCCGAAATTTTTCAAAATAAGAGTACTTTACTCTAGTCTCAAAATGAAATATTTGAAGGCTCCTCGTATATTACGTATGTTTTACTGTATTTTTTTGGTGCATGTTTCCCAAAGTTTCCCAAAGTGCATGACACTGTAAGTATAATCGTATAAGAAAAGAATTAAATTTGATAAAATTGGGACAAAAAAGGCAACAGCGTAGTATATTTTGCTCTCAAAACTTCTAAACAATAGAATATATACTTACTTCAACAATTACACTTTTCTCCTTATTTTGCTGGTCTATATTTTAGACAAATCGTTTTTCATCGTAAGAACACCGTACACGATAGAATGTGATCAGTGTAGGAAAAATTTTCCTAAAAATTCAATACAGGATTTTTTGTATTAAAAATGAACTTTATATCATGCTCTCAAACAATATTTCTCTGAATTGAGAATCAATATAATGAGCTCAATAGAGGTTAAGTCAATCAAACAAATTTTCGGAATTCCTCTTTTATATAAATTTTTTACATTATTTTTTTCAACTATTAAATATCATTTCAAAAATTTATAAAAATTGGAGTATATTCTGAATACCATAAAAAAGTGATTCTTGTTGAAAGAGAATTCAAAGTGATTTATTGAAATAGAAACAGCAAGGTATTATTGATTAACAAAATTTTACTTGACTTGCGTCTTCATTGAAGTACATCAGTGTACTTACTGAGATCAAATAAAGACATTTGGTAAGTTGAATTGGTTATAAACAAATAGACTATGAAATAAAAAAATTGAGAAAAACGTCAAAAATGCCTGTTATTTTTATAAACAAATGCAAATATTTGATAATAGTAACAAATTTGCTAAAAAGCTCATTCGAAAGATCTGTCAATTCTCTATGAAAATATTTTCAAAGTTTATTTTCATATCTTTAATAGTTTCATATTATATTAATTTTTCAGTTTACAAATCGAGTGGTTCATGCACCTTTTGTAGCACATAATTTTTAAAAATACAATAAAAAATATAAAATATATCGCGGTTGACATTTTGTTTATAACAAATTGTTTAGTTTGTAAACAATACAGTTATTGAAACATTTTTTTTGTTAATTTGTAGAGGAATGTCAATTTTGATTTTTAAAATAGAAAACATTTCTTAACAATACTTTACTTGACTTACTGAGATTACATTTTTGTATTAAATAAAGACATTCGGTAAGTTGAACAATTAAAAATGATTATATTACGAAATACTCAGGTACTCTATTTGTTTATAAAGAATTTATATACAAATGTCGCCAAAAATGTTTTGTTCAACTTATCGAATGTCTTTATCTAATACAATAACAGAAATATGAAAATAAATGTAAAAAAATACAACAATACGTCGATTATTCTTGTTGCTATGAAAAAAATTACAATAAACAAAATATTAAACGTGGTCTTATCAAGTACACTGATAAAAAGAACTCCAAAAAAAGAAAAATTTAAAAAAAAATTATTTAAACTATTTTTGTGGATTTCAATAAAGACGCAAGTCAAGTAAAATATTGTTAATCAATAATTACTTAGCTTCAAGATTCTTTTCAACGATAATCATTTCCTATAGTATTCAGAATATAACCTGATTTTTATAAATTTTCAAATTGATATTCAATGGTTGAAAAAAAATTGTGACGTATTTGCAGAAAAATAAATGCCCTTTTTTACATTTTTTTTATGTGCTGAAAACTGTTTCAGCACATTTTTCTAGATAACATCCCAGATTGAATGAGCCATCACACGTAGGTATTGTTCGGCCATTTTTCCTATTTTTCACTATTGTCAACTTGCGAACTAGACTACTAGTCTATTTTACATAAATCGGGTCTTTCTAATATTCACAAAACGATCTCACCCAGTATAGGCATGTTTGCGTCCGTCGATTTCGTGGTTGAAATCACATCTGTATTCATCAATTTGCGTACGCGAACCGACGACCTACTTCCTAACAAAAACACCTGAATAACGCATGATCGTAAATCCCTTAGTAGACGACGATTTCACTTTTGAAAAGCCCATCAAAAATTTGTTATTGTAAGTAGACCGTGAAGCAACGCGACCCTTCGAAATTATGACACACGACCGAGATGGCCTACATTTCGCGTGCAACAAATATACGGGGTGATTCAAGGGGTCGTTGTTCGCTGACTACTTTTTAGTATGTAGGGAATATTGAAAGGTCCTTACAAATGAACACTTGTTATATCATCAATCTCGCCGTACAGTGGAAGGGATAGAATACCCTACCAAATGAGGTTCCATTCCTGTATGACGCTTCAAACTGAGGTGTGTATATTAGTGAATCCACTCAGTGTTACCAAAAGAACCTTCGACATATCGGACTCCCTCTTGTCATAGTAAAGATGAACCTCCTTTTCTCTAGCTGGTCATGGAACCCTTTAGAGATCATGAAGTAACCAAAGAATCCGACCCCAAGTTTACAACAGTAATGGAAGTCAACTGAACTGCCCTAACCACCAACCGGTGGCAATAATCTCGCAGTTCTTCTCCATCTCCAAATCCGGTTAACAAAACTTGGATGCTGATTGGTGCAACCAGGAAGCGACTTATCGCCTTCTTATGTGATGGATACCTTATGAATCTACCGTGAGCAAAATCTGTATCAGAAGAGTAAACAATCCAAAGGTGAAAAAGTCCTACACGGCTGAATCTAATACATCGTCACCTATAGCTGACTAACAAACGCTCTCATATGGGAAGGTTGCTGCGGTCATTAAGGTGTAAATATTGCAACTCCATCAAGTGGATTATCTTCAGTACGAAGTTTGCTTATGAAATAACGGAACAGGAATTCCGGTGAGAGCCTCGAAGTGAAATATCATGTTGCCGAGTCACCTAACATCCACCCTTTCACATTCCTGTTAGTTGGATTTTTAGATTGCTCAGTTAGAAACTCAAATCCCTTTTTTCAGTGAATGTGTGGAGATTAATGTATGTTACATATATGGATTTTTGAGTGTTACAATCGTTTCAAAGAACGGCGAGAAGACATGTAACATGATCCATGTCCAGGGCGTTCTTCAACTTCAAAAATGGATAAAAACACGGAGAAAATCGGCAACGTCATCCTTCAAGATCACCGTGTGAGTGGCGAGACTCTATCGACAAAAAATCAGTTGGGTAAATTACACATGAACAAAAGTGTGTTCCAACATAATGCCTAAAATCCTCAAGTCTGGACAAAAGGACCCACGAGTTTTATTCTGACATCTTGAAAACCATCAAGTAAGTTTCTGAACTGTTGGAAAGAGTTATTTATCTGTAGAGTAGGAAGGGTTAGTGTAGTCCCACAGCACTTAGGCCCCATGTGGCCCATTAAACATCCTTCCAAGGAGTTGTCCTCCTAGATCATCGTCCATTCTGTCCTTTTCAGGAAGGTGGACAGGTTGCTTGGAGACATCTCCTTTATATCGGCAGGTGTAGGCCAAGACAGTGATTGTTGAGTAATTATTGGCCAAGATGAGATCCTTGTGTTAGAACATCCTCTTATTCATCAGATTTAGCTTCGTGTAACTTTTTTATGTAACTGAATATGAAGAAGGCAGACTAGATAACTATAGGTTATCTGAGAGACCAAGAAGAAGAGAGCACTCACGAAAGGAAGGCCGTGGCGTGGGTTCGATTCCCACCTCGACCAGATATTTTTCTCGAAAGAATTTATCTGGTTGAAGCTGGGATGATTCTGCAACCGTGTTAGGAATCATACGTTAAAAGACAACACCTCGTTAGTCCTTAGCTCGCACAAGTTTCTCAACTTCTGCGAGTTGTCGTTCATATGGGGGCGAAAGCTGAATAACGGAAAAACAAATGTTATATAGATTTTTTTCTGGATGTTTGTAGCAATTAGTACTCTGCAACTACGGAACTCCATCTCCATGAAATAAATTATAGGAGACCTACGTCTCAAGCCACACATTTGTGTTACTCATCTACCTGATGAACCTAGGAAAGTAACACGGTTCCATGGTCTGCCAACATTTGGGTGGATTGTTCTTTACAGGGAAATTCACGCCTACCTACTTCAAATCCAAAATCTAGTGTAACGTAAATAGTGGTGTTCTACAGGGATTTCAATAAAATAGAACATTATCGTTTCTTCGAAATATGGAAACTTCTTTTCTTAATAACCAATTGCGCTTTCAGAAAATACACATTTCAAAGAACCTCATTACACTTTTCATGAAATAAGTAGGTATTAATATTGATTTGTAGCTGTTTACATATAAATTTTCCTAGACATGTATTATCGATCTATTTTTCTAATTAAATAATGAAAAACAGTTTTCAAAAACACACAAATATATGAACTAGGATAAGTAACAATGGGTATCGAAAATTTACTTGGATTTACATGGACTGTAACGCAATTAGTAGAAAAATTGAAATTTCATCAGGGTGAATGAAGACCAGTATATACGACTGTGGGTATTTGTAATTTGGCGCTGTTGTTGATTTTTGTAATAGTAGAAAGGTCTAGGTGATGTTCTGATTTATAAAAACTGGATTTTCCGTAAAATGACGGGGGCTGTAGCTATATATTTTTGTACAATTTCACTTTACCAGTACTTCATTGTATTCAGCAATGTATTAATTGCATTCAGTTTAATTCTACTAGCTTTGAACTCTATGATTCACGAGTTTTTTGCTCGTAATATATACTAAATATTGAAATAGAAAAAGTGAGCAATATAAACTAGACTGGACTTTTTATCCAATTCATTGTAATATATAAACATTAACTCGACCAACACTAATTCATTCAATCCTTTGAAAAACCCAAACGCATTATATTGTTACTCAAAATTTAACAGCTTTTAATTGTTCTTCCACAAGTCAAAAAACGCCGAAACATTTTTTTCAAAATCTGTCAAATTGTGATAGTACCAATATAATGAATTTTGACAAATGACTGATTCAATTGTTTTGACACTAATGCACCACAACCAATATTGAATGATATACAATATATGAATTATTCATTCACTTTGTCATTTTTCTTTATTATATTATAAGTCTAAAAAAACCATCATTAAGATACAACTTTCTTAGTAGGTGTGTGTTTAAGAAGAAAGATCATTACCTTCAGTATAATATCCGACACCAAATTTTTTTCAGTACATGAATATTTTCAACAGACATCAGATCATAATATAAAATTAATTTCTAAAAAACGTTTCTATAGTGAGTTGAAGAAAAGTTGGAGAAAATTCCATTCAAAATTATAGTTTTCTAACTGCATTCTGATTATAATGACAATAGCAATGGCTCTAGTTTCAAGTTTCAAATAAATGAAGTAATTTATTGCAAAATTAGGTACTTTGAATACACTAATTAGAAAATTTGAATGCTAGATTATATAGATGGCTATGTTTAATAAAAAACATTCCATACATTTTTTGAAAATTGTTTTTCAATGTGCTTCAAAACTCAACTCACGTGGCAACTTCAGTAACGTACTCCACATTGTAATTTACATTTTCAATATTTAATAACGCTTAAAGCAAGTGACGAGTGCAAAAAGTATAATTTTATAAAAATTATGAGTATTTTAGGAATAAGAGTTTAGTCCACTAATAAATCCTTATTTAAATTAAAGAAACCAACTTTGACAGACTAAGAGAAATTAAAATTTCAATTTGTTTATTCTGATTGTTATTTTTTACTTCAAAAAAATTATAAATGAAGAAGCTGTTTCATCAAATTTAATTTTGATTTTTGTTTTTGGAACTTGAACTGCATAATAATTATTTCAATTGCCACTTTCATTCTATATAATAAATTAAAAAAAGTTATGAATATTTATTGTAGGAAAATGTGTTTAGTTTTGAAAAGTGGTTTTTTATTATAAATACAATGAAAAAAATCCAAAACCAAAGACCTATATTGATTGTGGTATGAAACACCAGCAAGAAGCAAAGAAAGCCGATTTCAAGGTACCTCGATTTTTCAAAGCACGATGCTGAGAGTATTTGTAGGATATCAAACATTTACATGCCGCTCACGTAGTTATACGTTATTTTTCAGTATTTAATTTATTCAACAATGCAAGCAAGAAAACAACTGAAGCGGTTATACTAAATTTAGATAAATATAAAGGAGGTTTTTCAAGTGATACTCAGAAATGCGGTCGCCGACATTTGGCACTCCTTTGCTTGGGAAATACACTGGAGCTTTTTCGAAGTTTGCTCTCCTTGGGAAGATAAACACGTTGACAAGTTGCAGCGGAAGAATTTTTCATAAGTCACGTGGCGAATGATTTATTTACGGAAGTGAGCACCGTGTAATAAATAATTTGGAATGAGGTGCTTGGTTAAACAAAGTAAAACAATTGAGTGACAGATCGGTATGACAATCAGTAAAAATTTTTTAAATTCAGTTGAATTTGAGGTATTGTTGTCATTGAGAGAAAGTCATTTCTATTTTCAGTGTCACTATTTTCATTCGGTTTTTGGAATTTCTTCCTGACGTTTCGCTGGCGATGAGTCATCGGAGATAAACTCAATATGTTTAAACCTCTGAAGAAGCTAGCCACTAGCGCTGGCCATACGTCAGGAAGAAATTTCAAATATTGACGGCCTTCAAACCCGAATAAAAAAGTGACAGTGAAAACCTCAGCCCTGGAAGCCTCAACAGTTTTGTCATTTCTATTTTTCAAAATTATGCTTTACCAATTCGAAATATTATTAAGTATATCAAACAGATATATAATGGAATTGGCCGATACTTGATAAAAATCCATAACTTTTTCAAAAAACACTGTGAGATTTTCATTAAATACTTTTTCTAAAACGCAACACGTGTTTGGCCATACAATGGTTTCTCCGGGCGTGTCTTTACTAACAAAAAAACTACAAAAGTAAGCCATGGATCAGGTGTACCCAGATTCAAAATACGATAATGTCAGCTAAATGACATTGTCATATTTTGGTGAACTCACTATCGCACTTTAAAAAAAAAAAAGAAGGCATAGACGTAGCCCACAGAACGACTACAAATCTAAGTGAATTTATTAAAAACAATAAAGACAAAAATTCGGTGTCGGATAGATCAAGAGTATATAAGCTGACTTGTGGCTCTTGCCCAAAACTGTAAATTGGCCAAACAGGGAGAACTTTTCCCAACGAATTAATGAGCAAAGAATTAGTTTCTTAAATAGAAAGACCAATTTCACATTTGTAAACCACCTTTTAGCAGAAGTTTGAAACTTAATATTCTAGAACGTCTAGAAATAAATAGATTTAAGAATTCGGCTAATTTATTGAATGACCAAATAGAATTGAATAACTCTCGATAATACGGGGAGTTATTCAACTCTGTTTAACTCTAATTAACAATTCATTAAAAGAAAAAACACTCCATTCGTTTATAATTACGACCTTTTTATCACGGAATGGGTTGAATCCACAGGTGGCATTGATGATATTACGTAAATAGCATTCATTCCTTTATTTGATTGAAACCAAGCCATATGAATCTTGTTTAAATTGAAAAGGTATATGTTATCCGTAATTGCTCCTGAAGCCGTTAAGGCAAGTGTCTCACGGCGAAACATCGGGTGTCTAGCAGTGAGGATGACAGTGTTCCATGTAAGTGAAATTTATTACTCTTTCATTAGTATATTGTGTAGGAATCCTGTGAATGATATCCGTTTAAATATGTCTGTTAAAAATCTGTTTTTCTGTTAACCAGCTTTCGCACCCTTACGAACGACAACCCTCAGAAATAGAAACTTGTGCGAGCTAAGGATTAACGAGGTCTTACCTTTTAACATGTGATTCCTAACACGGGTTGGACGATAGCAAGTGAAAATCGATCGTTCAGACTAGGGTTGAACCACCGACCATCACGGCAACCAATTCGAGTGAGTGAACAAAGCACCCACGTCGAACCGACTGACTACCGACCGACTTCGATTCCATTACTAATGTTTGGAAAATCTGTTCGAGGATCCAACAACCGTTTTCTTCCACGAATTTTTTCGGAGTGCAACTGTTTCAAACTTGAGTTGAAATTTCTAAAACTTGGTTTCTGATGGTTTACGTTGATTTTTGTTAACATTTTTATTCTAGACTTTCTTATGATTTATGTATTTGGCCTCATTATAACAAAATTATATTTTCTTTATGGACAATTAATTAATTGGTAAGGTTCAAGAAAGGTTCAAGTAATGGGCCCGGTAATGCAGATTTGTTTAAACTGAAAACTGATTGTTAAAGGTGTCTCAATCATATGAAATGCCCACATCTCACACTGAGGAATATTCGACAAAACTTCACCAATTCGATTGAAGAATGAATAACATAACAGCGACATAATGACGACCACGATAAACAGAAGTCGTCTCTAGTTCACAACATCGACACCAGATAGAGTATCGTTTATTTTGAATTCCCTATAACATAAGAATGGATATTGAAATGTTCCTTTTCAAAACAATTTGAAAATAACATTTATCCTTCGCATAAATACGCCTCACTACTCGACTACATTTTATCCATGCCATTGTAAATGGCACTTAATTAAGAAGCAATTGAGTTTTTCCTAATTACGTAACGCGCAGAAAACGTTCTTGTACGTACGGTATTTCTTTTTATGCAAAGGTCAATTCCTGATCGCGTTCAATTCCTTCTGAATGTAAATGTACTTTAAAAGCCAAGGTTATTATCGCTAAACTTCGATTAATAAGTCATATTATTCGTTAAGAGTTACGCTCGCTTGGCGTAACCGTAAAAAATACGAGTATGTATTGTAATGAACGGAGATAAATTTGCTTTCGCGTGTGTCGATATTTGATAAGCGAATTGATAACAGCTTTGGTAATTATTATAATTATTGAATGATGACTATAATTAGGGAATTAATGGTGTATGGGTTGAGAGCATAAAAGTCTCGACTTGTGTCAAATTAGCAGAACCATTTTTTTAACCCCATTTTTAGATCATAATTTTTTATTAAATTTGTACTTTGCTTCCGAATTTTTGTATCTTCATTTTACAGATATATTGTGAGTTCGCTAGCTTGTAGATCGATGTTGAGCTAGCAGAACCCAACCAAAAATAATAATGAAATTATTCTGGAATGACAACTTGAGTTCGAGCTTCCGTTATCCATCACAATTACAGAATCAAATGGAATGAGGTCTACCCCTTGCTCAAAATATTCTGCAAATACATCGCCATTCATGTCTTCATGATGATCGCAAGAATGCTCTTACTCAATCAATAAACATCAATAAGCCGTCTTCAACAGAACCATCAATACTTCCAATATGGGTAATAATCAGTTGTATTCCTTTTCAAAATGCGACTTTGATCCGGTATACCAGCCTTCTAAAAATGCGTGACTTGAACTTGTATTGTTTTTGCCTTGCCACATTTTTTCAACGGTGTATCCTCGTATCTGCCTCATCAGCAAGTACATTCATCAATTTTGATCCAATACCGACTTTTTGATTTATTTTTACCAGCTGAAATTTTATTCTTTTGACGTTTTCTACAATTTCTTACTTTTTATCATTGCAGACGTATAAATTTTGGTCTTCTCACAAGCCTCCCATTATTTTGTCGAGACTCGATAT
>WOGP01004436.1:0-14025 GCA_015342065.1 Leptinotarsa undecemlineata | reverse complement strand
GGAAATGCTTTAAAACACATAGAATGTAGACCAACGACAAAAGGTATATTTATGGGGTCAAGAAAACACACTTCATTCAGAGGTCTTAGAGGGGATCAGTATGAATGTCCCCAGTACATTTCAAGAGAATAAAATGTTTTAAAAACACATCACGTGTAAATTAACAACAAAAGGTATAGTCATGGGGTTAAGAAAACATATTTCATTTAGAAACCTTAGAGGGGATCAACATGAATGACCCCATTACGTTTCAGGGCAATTTATTCGTAACCCACGGTGTATAAAAGAATTTCGAAAGTACCTATGGAATCAGCGTAAAGAGGTCTAAATAACTATGTGTGTAATTTGGACCCCACAATGTTCAAGAACCTCCTATTCTGATTATGAACTTTCAAGTAGATGGCAGTTGTTTAACATATATTTTTTTGGTCAAATGCACCTGATTAAGAAAGCAATGACTATAACCAAAAAAAGGAAAACATATTTTTTGGATTCATCGAATCCCCACATGTAATTAAAAGTGTAATATCAGGTAATCTACGAGGTCATTCTAAGGCAAGCAGACATAATCTCTCAGAATAGCCCACTAGAGCACTTGACATGACATATCTAGATGTTTAAGAGGAGATATATGACACACAACCGCAGCTCATTTTCAGAACTTGTGGATAGAAAAAAACTATTTCCTGTGTTATGAAATAAATATTTCATAATATAGGAAATACTATTGTGATAGACTTCATTATTATCAGGGAGCTAATGATTGGGATTTTGAATATTTATTGGAATGAACTGGAGTGAGATCATGATATAATCTTATTATAATTATCGTTTATTTGTAGGTTTTAAAAACGAATAAAAAACTGATTATTACTCGGAAACAGTTAATTCGATTTCTAAAATGTAAAAGTACTGGATAGAGAACTGAAATACCTTTCGAAAGAGGTATCACAAGGCTCCCCTTGTTAAAAAAAAGTTGGTAGCGCTCTTTTGACAACGAGTGATGCTAAAACTATTATCTCTTCTATCAAAATGTACTGAAAAGTATACTTTTCTAGGTAATTTTTTCTCGACCTTGATATCTGGTCCCTTTCGAAAATTAAGAAGAGGGGACTATTCACATTCTCACTAATGTGCTACCCTAGAAAATATAAATATTAAAATTTTACAAAAAGCTACAAAACCATTTCATATCTTCATTCAAAAATCAAAACTGCCCTTATAATCAAAGAAAAGTCTCGTGTTATATATGTTATATCTCACTAGAAGGTCAATAAACAACATATAACATATATATCACCTATTCCATGCTCATCGCGTAACTCGGTATCGGAAAGACTACTCGTAACGTTTCGGAAGGTCACGTTATGGATTATAATCATTCAAAAATGTTTAACGGTAGAGAATAATGAAACGAGGAGGATGTTTCGATATATGTTATTATACATCGTTTCAAAGAATGCATTGAAATAAGAACTACTATTTGAAAAAGCCAATATCTGAAAATCTATTTAGGTTAAGTATAGGGAACCCCAAAATGAAATGAAAGATAATTGAATTTTATATTGTTCAGACCAATAAAATACAGGATGTTCAATTTGAAATAACAAAATTATCTTTGTCCAAAATTATAAAAATGTGACAATGATTTTTGAACATTCTTTATAATATTGAGAAACGAGTTTTATCAAAATCAATAGCTCGAAACATATTTTATGCTTGGTCAGAATTCGAAGGGAGGGTTTCTTTATATTTCGATGTTAATTAGTTTCAAATTGCACCTAGCATTTTCATAAAAATATCAATAATTGGAGAACAGTTCTATCTAGGTACGTAGTACCTGATATGAAATGATATTATTTTTTCCTGACCTATTCGAAAGTGTAACGAAATACAAGGTGTTCTATTTCAAAAAACACAACTTTGATATCTCACTTTTTTGAGCCACCCTGTAAGCTCCAAAATAATTTTCTTCTGCAGCCTTATTCAATGTACATAAAATAAAATAGAGAAATTTCCAAAAAGAGTATTGGTTTGGTTTACAGGGACCGTGACGTATGGGGTGCCACACCCTGTATAAGTAAAATTCAAAATGAAATAATCTGAAATACAAAATCTCTGTCGAATCAAAAATTCAAATTCATCTTTTAACAATCATAATCAAACCAAGAAATATTTAAATGATAAAAAAAATATAAATCGAAAATAGTAGTTAAATAAAATTATCAACCACTCTTCTCAATCATAGAAAAAGATTCTGCATATATCTTAATCACATTTTTCACATCCGTTTTTCTAGTTGTTTGTAATTGTAAGCAATGTATTTATTTTTTATTTCTCTTATGTTTTTTGTCATCTTGATATTCTTGAAAATGGAAATAAATTTATTCCGAAAACTTGATTAATGGAAAATAGTTCGTTTATAGGCATATAAAAGTTCTGTGACTATTGTACCTTAAAAAAAAGAAAACTCTTCAGAGTCCAGTATTTTCTTTTTCACCATTGTCTTTTGTTTCATTTTGCCTCATCTTCAAAAGTTAATTGTTCCTAAAATGTGAAATAAATATTTTTTTTTAAATTCACTGTCGATTCAGACCTAAATTGTTCACACAATTGATAAGAATTCTTTGGTCCACAGCAACTAGAAATCTATTTTATCAAATGAAACAAAAAAGTTTCATAATCATTCTATAATATAGTTTTTGTGTTAGTCCCTTCTGAAAAATCAGATATGAAAAACATTGTGCACAAGCGATATCCGTATGGAACATTGCACAGCAGTTGCGCAAGAGACCGAAGTCAGGCTAAGACGGCACTGCCCGTTATCATCGGGGATTTTCCGAAACTACATTCTTTGTTGATTATATTCAACTGTCATAGAGCTCATAGAGCTGATTGTTGAAACAATTTCGAAAAATCAAACAATCGGTTGTAGATGAAAACCACTACACTTCTTTAGTGAAGAGTTTTTAATCAAATGGTTGGACGGCCCACAATAATCTGTTGAAGGAGGAATATTTCTGTATTAAAAACTCGTGATATTTATATTTTCGAAATTGTTTCCCCAACAACTAGGAAATAAATGGTCATTGTTTCAAAACACGCCATAGACATATAGGTACCGTTCAAAGGTTTCACTTTAGCAACTTACCTTTAGGACTTCTGATTGTCAAAAAGGATCCTTCAACTAAAACACTTTCCATCACTGATCTGATTTCCTGAACTGAGGAGAACAAAATGCGATTGTTTGGTAGAACCGAAAATAACGTGTTACTTCAACCATTTTGGATATTACATGAAGAAGCGCGTAATTAAAAAATGACCCCACAATGATAGAATTACTGAAATATATAATCAATATTTGTACTTCACGGATCATTGAACGATATTGCGCATTCGAATATATGACAAAATTCAAATGGAAGAATAACTGAATCATATGATTTTTCCGGGGTTCGTGAACCGACGCATAGCGTGATAAAAAATATTTAAAACCACACTGTGTGTATAACAACAAAAAAAGAAACATATATTCAATTTGAATTGAAGGGGTTATATTTTTAGGAGTGATTAATTTTTGGGAAAGAATGTTTTTGGCTTTCTACATCTCCAACTCGATACAAAAAGGATGAGGGAATCTTCCACCTTTTTTTTGTATCGAGATGGAGTAGTAGAAAGCCAAAAACATTGTTTCTCAAAAATATATTCTATATAAACTCATGGAAAAGTCCAATATGGATATCTCCTCTACGTTTTAAGGCAACAAAAATAAAAAACACACCGTGTGTAAACCATCAATAAAAGATATATACATGCGGTCAGGATAACACGTTTCATTCAGAGACCTTAAAGGGGATCAGTATGAATGATCCCTGTACATTTCAAGAAGAGGAAATGTTTTAAAACACACCGAGTGTATACCAACGACAAAAGATATATTTATGGGGTCAAGAAAACAAACTTCATTTAGAGACCTTAAAGGGGATCAGTATGAATGTCCCCAGTACATTTCAAGAGACGGAAATGTTTTAAAAACACACCACGTGTAAATCAACAACCAAAGGTATAGTCGTGGGGTCAAGAAAACACATTTCATTTAGAAACCTTAGAGGGGATCAACATAAATGTCTTTACGTTTCAGGGCGATTTATTCGTAACCTAGGGTGTGTAAAAGAATTTCGAAAATACCTATGGAATCAGCGTAAAGAAGTCTGAATAACTGTGTGTGTAACTTCAGGGACCCCACAATGTTCAAAAAAGTATCTAGTTCCCACAACGTATTCAAGACAAGTATGTGTGTGTGTGTGTGTGAGAGAGAGAGAGAGATACAAAAGTGTGATTAAAAAAAGCATATTGATAATTAATTACATGCAAAAATATCTTGCCTCTTTTAGTGATATACATAAATAGAAGATAGATTATTTTTATTTAATGTGCCTTACTTTACAATTAATTTGAACTGTGCCTTATTTAACAAATTCATTTGAACAAATGTATTGATCTTTCTTATATTTTATAATTATTAAAGTTTTGATTTTTTACATTTACTCTTTTCATGCACAAACATTTACACATATGTTTCATAGCTTTCTCAGAAAGGCTTATCATAGAAAATAAAGTATATTATGCAAGTAAATAAGAAACAATTGATTTTTTTAAATTCATTTTCCTGAGATTTTTGTTATCAAAGATTGAAGGTGATATAATTTTTTTTTAGGCCCAGAACAACTTTCACAAAGTATACTTAGCTTGAACCAAGAACAAAAATGTATTTGCTTTGAAGCAGCAAAGTCTACATTATCTGCAACAAGATTATATCATCGCTTATTAATATTGAAACGTTATTTCATTGCTTTGAACAGAATACCTCACCCGATTGAATTTCTTCAAGGAATTTCACCAAGAAAAATCAGTTTAGCATTGAATGAAGTGAAATCTGTCATCAAACCAAAATGCAAAATTGTTAACTTAGATCCTGCTGCCAGTCTTGCTAGAGTGGGCTCTAGAGCTGCTCTAAATTTTTCGTTTGCCTTCCTAAGAAGAGCTTGGAGATTAAATGAAGACATTGATTTATGCAGCGAACTCTTAAATGAAGCTCTGGATTCCCTTAGAATGCTACCGCCAGCAACACTTTTCGAAGAGGGCGATGTTTCACCGGTGTGGTTAGAGGTAGTAGAAAAGTCGTCAGTGTTCTTGAGGCAGGTTGTCACTGGGTAAATGATCTGTTTTAATGTTGCTAGTTTTTAATATCAAATGTCATTTCAGGGAAGTAACCAGTGATAGATCATATGCTAATGTTCCTGTAGAAGATCAACATACTTCTTTGAATTTGCTTATGGAGTTTGCCCTTCAAAAGGGAACTCTGAGCGGCATTTTAGAAGTTGTTATTCTACTTCTCAACTTATGGAAAAAGAAATCTCAATTGAATGATAATAGGTAATTATTTTCAATAATTTTTGAAGTACTGCAAAAGTAGTAGCCTATAAAAGTAGTAATGAGTAATATCAATGGCTACGTTTACATGGCATTCTAATAGAGAATGTCTGACAAAATTAATTTTACTAAAACCAAAATCAATTCCTGAGTAAACACCATTTTCAATGAACATTATTAATTCGGACTAGCAATGTAAAACCCGATTTATTGAGTCATGTAGTAACATGAAATTTTCCTAAAGTGACAGAAAGTGATTTTTTTAATGCTGGTTAATTAAACGGTTTACCTGGGACTCAAATAATACCTCTACTTGCTTTACTTGTTAAAAAAAAAACAAGTGGTGGATGAAACGAGAAGAAAAAATATTTAAATTGATAGACTATTTTCTCATTTGGTGGAACCTAAAAAACTACCAAATATGTGCAAATACGTTTCAGGACATTGAAATATAATTTTACATAATAGAAATTTTTGGTTTCATAAGAGTTAACAAAATGAAAATTTTTGGTTTCATAAGAGTTAACAAAATGAAAATTCCTGTAGCAACTACACTTTTATTTTTTTTCTGGATATATGATATCATTCTTTAGAAGTCGAAGTAAAATGGTCCCAAAAAGCAAATATTACAAGCATTACAAAAGATATTTTCTCATAATTTTTCATTTCACATGAAGAAAAAAAAACCTCAACTTTCTGACAGTGTTTATGCCGAATTAGGATTAGTTAGTTGAATGTTATATTGACAACAATGTTAGTTAGGAACCGGTTTTGTACATATGTGTAATAATACTTGATACATTTAAATAATCCCAAGAGAGTAGATATCAGAACCTCGATTGGAATATCAACGATGTGCTCGTGTAAACGTGATCAATTGCGTAGTGTTTATCAATAGGTTATTTAATGAAAAATACATAAGGTAGATATGAAGTAATTTCGTTACAACCTAGGATGTATTGAATTCAATGGTTTCTTTTCTTTGTTGGAACTTTTCATTGCTATATTTAGTGTATTGACAGCAAGTTGTAGTTTTTACTCTGCTTCTATGGAAATTTAAACTTGAAATATTCCTTTTAAATTTTCAATTTTCCAATAAATCAGCACATTCTGAGCACCGAATGATCATGTAAGTTACTTAATTACCTGATAAGAGTATTTAAAATGGTTAAAACTTTGTTATTTAAGGTATGTGGTGATTTGTCGACTTAGCTTCATGACTTGCTGCATCTTGATGTACTTTAAATATTTTTATGAAGGATTGTACTCCAATTTACTCCACAATTTTCTTTGGGGTTTGGGAAGATTTCAAATTGATTGATCCGACAATGTGTCTCCCATACTTCTGCAAAGTCTTTTGCAATTGTTGATATCGGTATCAGAGTGATGGCATATTTGCTTCAGGTAGTATTGCTATGTCGCAGTTTCAGAGCTTCCATGATTATTTGGTAATCAATTTGGCTATTCTTCAGAATGTTATGCAATATTTCCAGTGTCGGATGTCCCATGGCTAGAACTAATGCAGTGGCCTTTTTCTCTTCCGACTAACTGTTAGAGTTGGCTATTGTCTCTGTTTCTTCTGAGGATTCATAATTTTAATGGAATGTGAAAGTTTCATATCTTTTGGTTACATAGTCCTTTTTGGAATAGAGATGGTTTGCCCAAGAGGGGTTAGTTAGGTGGCCTTGTGGATATAATCCATTTGGTCTTTCAATGAGTTGACCTTGTTCATTCAATTTCCTCCCCACCTGTTTCATATTTTTTTTTTATTTTTCCCAACCTCATACTCAACTCTTTATTTTAACTTTAGACTAGTTCAACTCTGCACCTTTTATTGTGAGATATGTCTTTTTTTTACATTCCTGTCCTTTCAACTTTCCTTCTTTTATTTCTTATGGCTCTAATTGTTCCGGCAAAATCTATGATCTTTTTTTTCTCACTTCATATTCTCATTTTTTCATATCTTTTTCTTCCATTTCTTGTTCTTGCACTCTGGTTGGTTGTTTCAGCACCTTTTGATTTTCTTTTTTATTATTCTTTCCGTTCTTGTTTTGGTTATGTATCTATTCACTATAAAAGTCTGAATCCACTTCACTCTTACCTTTTCAGTAACGCATATACTGCGACTGTAACCAACATCGTGCTTCTTCAAATAAGTTTAAAATAGCTCTGAAACTGTCAACATTTTGTTCTTCTCACAAATACATTCCAAAAAGGCTGTTTTGAAAAATCGTTGAATGCCTTCTTCCAGAGACAATTTTAAAATTGTATAAAACTATAATATATAACAATATTCAAAAGTATACTATCAGGACCAATTCAGTTTTTGGGAAAGAAAGGTTTTGGCTTTCTTCTTCTCCATCTCTATACAAAAATGTGGGAAACTTCCAAAGAAAGGAAGAAAACTAATAATTTTTTATAAACTCTTCAAAAAATGTGTATATCACATATATTATTATACACATACATATTATTATATACACATATATTATTTTTATCAAGTGCCTTTATGGAAATTTGAATATACTTCCCTTTTAGGTCAACTGAAGATGTAGTTGGTGCACCGCTTCTGCCGTTCATTTGGAGATTTTTCAAAATAAAGCCCCTATATCCAGCTTTTTCCAATAAAGATGAAAATGAGGAAAAATCATCAATAACACAAATATTCCTCGATTTATTGGACTTGCCTGACGATGAACTCTGTGAAATCGATCTGAGACAGGCTGCTGTTGCTATAATGTGTCATCTTGATATGTTGGCTACGCCACATATTCCTCCACTATCTTTCAATAAGGTATTCAAATATTTGAAGTGAATCGTTAAAATGATATAGTCTTAGGCATTTATAGATTTTTTCCCACAGACCTCCTCTTATTTCAACGGTCAAAGAGTCTGGGGTTGGGGATGGTTGTCATGGACTGTAGGTACAAGCCCTCAAAATTGCGAATCATTTGCTGAATTGAAAATCAAACAATTATGCTGCTCAGAGAGAGGAGTTTTAATTCTGTCCTGTTCCAGAAAGGTTTATTATATGTACTACACATCAGAGACTCAGTGTCCTCAAATTTTAGAAGGTAATTAAAAAATTTCACTCTACGATACTAATATCTGTACTCAAAATGAGGACTACCAAGAAATTATAACGTAATAAAAAAGTATTTTGTGCAGAGATGAGTTACTAAAAATAATGTTTTTTGCTCTTTATTGGATTTTATGGATTTCCTAAGCATCGTTTCCACTATATTTGGACCTTTTCTAATACTAGTTCTTTTCTTCAACCTCCAGGCTTTTCTTATACCAGTATTTTGATTTTCAAACTGATCTGAAGCAGCAAATAAATACAGGAAAACTTCTACCAGGAATTCTCCAGTTGAGAGGTATGCTGCTTATCCCCTAGTCGTTTTTACCCCCAAGTTCTTCAGGACTGATTCAATATATTTTCTTTCTAATTTCTGATTGAACAATCGATCTGGACGCTCATATGTTGATAGTTAAATCGTCTAGCCTCAGGATGTTTTGTAACCGGGAAATCCAAAAAATTGAGAGAGAAATGGTACCGACATTTTATTTGGGTACCTGTAGAACAAGTCTGAAAAAACTAGTTACTTCTCAACCTTATGATTGTTAGTATTCACAATCACCTTCTAGTGACTTGTTTTGACAATGCAAAATTTAGTTATAGGCCGACATTTGTGGATATTTTTTCATTTTATTGAATTGCAGCCGGTGTTTTCTTGTAATTAAAGGTTTCTAATTTCTACACTAAGTTGATGAGCATTGGAAATCACTGAGCATTGGAAATCAACTACCCAACTGGAATGGGAATAGAAAAATTCAATCTAGCAGCATCCTTTTGTCGTACAGAAAACAAACATGAGGGAAAATGGGATAAACTATAAAAGTTTAAAGGATATATCTAAACTTTCAGTTTGATGTGTTGCAACGAAATTACCGGCGGCAAAGTAAAGAGGCAAAGCTGTGACATACAGGGTGATCCAATCGATATATCGAATAAATTCAATAATTATTTCAGCAAAATATCCTCAAAATTAGTTGAGAATAATAATGAACATTTCACTTGTGAAATAGTGGAAAACCCTCAGTCGATGTGTATGCAACCGATAACTGCAAATGATGTGGTTGCAATGTCAAATAATTTGAAGAACAAATATTCAAGCGGAGAAGATGAAATTCCAACTTGTTTGATAAGAAAATGCACAATAGTAATTAAAGATATTTTAACACACATAATTAACAATTCCTTGAATTTTGTAATTTTTCCTTTGCAACTCAAGCTTTCAGTTATACAACAATCACACAAAAAAGATATAAATTGTATTGAAAATTACAGACCCATAAGCTTACTCCCAAGTTTCTCTAAATTATTTGAAATCGCAATGTGTAATAAAGTTATACAGTTTTTTCATGAGTGTTAATATCTTCAGTGATATTCAACGTGGCTGCTTACAAAAAAAATCAGCACAAACGGCAATCTTCCAATATACGCAGAACATAATTGATCTGATGGAAAAACGCCATCTAGCTCTGTGTATGTATCTTGACTTGTCAAAAGCATACGATTGTCTAGACCATAATATCTTGTTAATCAAATTAGAGAAATATGGAATAGGAGGAAATGCTCTGAAATGGTTTCACTCTTATTTAGCAAACAGACAATACAGAGTCAGAATCACTAAAGACTCAAAAAACTTCAAATCTTATATTATAACAACATCTATAGGTATACCGCAAGGGAGTGTAGCGGGCCCACTGTTGTTCGTTATATTTATGAAATATGTATGCAAATCTGAATTAGCAGAGGATCAATTTATATCTATATATTGATGATACAGTCCTTCTGGCAGGGGGAGAAACATATCTGGAGATGATGGTAAACTGTTGTTTTTACTAATTCCTTTCAGTTATCGCATGACACCAAGTTTTTTGGGTGTTTACATTGATGAATGGCTGAACTGGTCACAACATATAGAGGAAATCTCTTCGAAGCTTGGAAAAGTGTCCTATGGACTGAGAATAATCAGTAAACATCTAGAAAAGCAAGCAGCTTTACCTCTTCACTTTGCAAATTTAGAATCTGTCATGAGATACGGAATAATTTTTTGGGGATCCAACAAGAATACAAATAGAATATTTGTTATACAAAAAAGAGTAATGAGAATAATCAATTACAAACATTATAAGGACTCTTGTCGAACATTTTTAAAGAATAATAACGTCATGACTGTATATGCTTTGTATATTTTTGAATGTTTGATGTATTTGTAACATCAAAAAGATACTTGTAGATCTAGAACCCTATAGTGTTGGGGATTTTTTAAAACATCAGTTTCGAAATATAATTGTGTGTGACGTCATTTTATTACATGTTGTAATTATTTTATATACAAATAATTGTGGCATTTTCTAAAATAAAATTGTTTTTCACCGTAGTCTGCGCTGGTTAGGCTCTATCCCTCGAAGCTTCGATACATTCGGGAAGGTGCGCCAGCATTATCAACCAATGACCACTCCTCACATCGTGGGGTAAGTGATCATTGGGTCCGAAAATCATGTACCCTTAGCAAGCACAGTGAGCCAAGAATGACAATCTTCTGCATCTGTGTGGCTAAGATTTCTGCCTTAGTGCAACAGTCCGGTATGATTTTAAGATTCGAGAGTAGAGAGGGCATCATTCCACCCAAGGCCGTAGCCAGAAAATAATTTCGGGGGGAATTGGTTTGGTGGAACAGTAGAAAAACATGAAATATAAAAATAAGTTTAAGAAAACATAATCATATATATTTATTAGAAAACTATTACAAAAATATTAACATTTTTGACAAAATCAAATTTAGTTTTCTAGCTTTCTTTGCAGCGAACAAATCAATTGCCTCCTCGTGTTGATGTCAATTCTACAGTGGATTGACATTAACGCCAAACCATTTAGTCGTTCCTGGCTTGTGGAGTTTCTTAAATAAGTTTTGAGTCGTTTTAGGGAAGAGAAAGTCCTCTCAGGGGTACAAGTGGAAACATACAGTGTCGCCAAGATCTTTAAAAGTTTGTGAATGTTTGGAAATAAGGACTGGTTGCATTATCCGAGAGCTTCTATAGCACATGTTGGTCTTAAGATTCTTCCAGCCATTTTATCCGCCACATATCTGATTCAGCATTCACAAAGTCCCATTCTAAATATTTTTTATAGAACTCCAAGGAAAATTCTTGATATTTATTATTGATTTGTTCTTTGCAACACACAGAAGGAAGTAAAAAGTTGAGAGATGATAATGTGGTTTTATGATTTTGGAATCTCGACTGAAGCTGATCAATGAAATCATCCAAAAGTGGAATCATTATAGTAATTCTAAAATAAGTTTCAGGATCTTTTGTGTTGTAGTTTGCCCTATGCTCTTGGCGTGACGTTATTCGCGGAATGTTAATCTCTTCGTTTACAGTACAGAGCAAATTCAGTGCATTCTGGAAAAGTTTAGCAAATTTTGAATCAATATTTTGGCGAATATCTTCAATAGTCTTCATGATCGAATCGACATGTTGTAAAGCTGCTGCCAAATCGCAAATGGGAGATTGAAGTATACTGCATAGTGTTAGTGTGTATGGGAACAACATTCCTAAGCGACATAAGCTTACAACAAAATCATCTCAAATGACTGATCTCAGAAAATAATTAAACTTTGACGACGTTTCAGAATTCATGTCAGTGATTAAGTCGTCTAGTATATCAACAATAGCTTTATACATTTCCTTGAATCTTAACAACCATCATGACTTTCAATCCAACGGGTCTCGTACATTGCCGTAAGATTTTTCCATTGTGTTATGGGGAAGTTTTTTCAATATTCTCTCTCAAGCACTCGTTTCGTTTTACCGAGGACTTGATGAAATTTCCAACAGATTTTATAATTCCAATAGTATTCCGAATAGGCTGAACTTAGCAAGAATGAGCCAGAGCTAAATTCAATGAATGTGAGCTGCAATGGACGTATAAGGCTTCTGGATGTGGCTCAGGAATTACTGCCTGCACACCTTCAAAACTTCCTTTTATCGAAGAAGCTCCATCATATTCTTGTTCGATTGAGTATTCGCAATTTACTCCCAGAGATTTCAATTCACATAAAATTGCATTAGCTAAATAATTTCCTTTTGTATTCTCAACTGTTACAAAAGTTTAAAAATCTTCACGTAAGATAAACACATTATCTTTTGGCTTGGCATATCTCACTTAAATGGACATTTGTTCTTGCTGTGAAACATCAGTGGTTTCTTCAACAAGGATTGAAAAAATTTCGCAGTATTCAATTCTTACCCAATTTTTTTTAACTATTTTACCAAAAATTGCAATAAGTTAATTTTGTATGGTCGGGCTTAGGTACGCAGCGTTCAACGTCATATTCTCCATGTGATTTAGTCATTATTAGATTTTAGTCTCCACATCTGTTTTTCATCCATATGATAGCACGAAAATTTCCATCATTTGTTTCTGACTCAGGTTCATTGATTTTTAATTCGCGCTAAGTATCCGCCATCAATCTGACTCATTATATTTGGTTGAGATTTATCATACACCTTCATAAAATTATCAGCCAATAATACAGAAGATTTGTGATACTGGCTTTCACTGTGATGCTTGAAATCATGTATAGCAGCTTTCCATTTAGTGAGTGGGTTAGTAACTAAGGATTTCAATTGCTGATGAGAGCCTTTTCCTGCGCAATCTCTGGCAAATAATATACAGTATTTGTATAAAGCACCTTGTTGCCCTGTACTCGTGTAAACCAACCACGAGATGCATTCAATCCATTGAATTTGAAATTTTATCTTTCTTTTATCGTCACTTACTGGAAACTTGAATGTCTTTTATGGCATTCAAGGATATTTCAATAATCTGTACTTCAAATCATCATCAATTTTTATGTTTGATCCCATATAGTATCCCACACCTGAAAAATGCCAAGAAACATTATCCACAGTCCCAGGAACGGCACCAGAAGTACTAGAACTACTCGCTGTCGAAATCACTTGAACACTGATTTTCAGTAGAACCTTCACTGGCTTCACTATCAGCATCAAGCTTAGATTTTTTAAATAAATATTTGAATAATGTATTTTCTTGCGTCCTTTTTTTGCCATTTGCCATTTGATCGACCTGTAACAAATCAACAATTATGAAAAGGAGCCAAGTATCAATTCCATTTGTATAAAAATATTCACTTCAAAAAAGATTTTAAAGAGAATGAATACCAGTGAGTAGTCTACTATTAGGCATCAAATCCTTTATCAAATTAAAATATCATATCATTACTCACTTTCACTTCACTAATTCGCAACACTATAATTCCACAAACTGCACTATTACTTCGCTTATATCTCCGTACTCGCATTGGATCACGTAAGACAGAACTGCACCTGCCTGTTCGAGATGGCTCTTATAATATACTCACATTTTCGCGCCCTTATTCCACGAAATCTTCACATTGTTCGGGGAGGATCAATTCCCCTTGATCCCCCCTGCCCAAGTAGCAATTTCGTATTTTATAATAGTTTCGGAAACGTTTCGGAGAAACAAATTATAAAACT
>WOGP01004435.1:0-14025 GCA_015342065.1 Leptinotarsa undecemlineata | reverse complement strand
CTCAGGCTTTCTGATGCCCAAGTGCCTCATAACGAATACTCGAAACCATTCCACGGATACAATTTTGTCAACATTCCATTTTGCTGTACACATAGCATTTACCACAGCATACTGGAGTGCAAGCTTTCTTGTTGGTTTTTTAGTTGAGCCATGGCACATTTTAGAAGCAGTTTTTGAATATGAAACCAATGTCTTCTTGTTGTTTAGAAAAAATGCTTTTGTTACCTATATTAGGGTGATGCACATACTCCTCCTCAGAATTCCGAACCTTTTCAACAATTTTCGCCAAATAGGCTCTGGACATGCCAAAGGTTGATGCCGTTATATTTATAGATTAGTTTTCGGCAAGAACCTCCCTTACAGCCTCTTCTATTGCGGCAGTTGTAGACCGTTGCCTCTTATTCCTTCCAGATGCTTGTGTGGACATGTTTCTTCAACCAGAAATTAATATAATAATAAAAAGACGGCTATTACAAACTCAAACTATTGAAAGAGCCAGTTTTTGTGACATGAAAGCCTCCACAAGTGGCTATTTCAAAATAGTTTGTCATTTAAGTTGTAACTTGAAAATACAGCTATTTCGCGTGAACATTATCACATCAATATTATCGTAAAATAATGCTAAATACATTCGTAACAATACAACATACCAATTTCATCAACTCATACTGCACTTTTCTTTGTAAAACAAATTAAGTAAACGCAAAAAAAATACTTTTTGGTCCTAAAACCTTTGATGTGGTCTACCGACGGCATTCGTTTTTGCAGAACTGTCAAATGTTTGTGGATGACAGCTATTCAGTGTGGCCATACAAACATTAAAATAAAATTATGGTAGGGTTTCAGTAAGTGATAGAAAATCACAGCGACTCTTTCAAAGCTTAGCTCTTTCATCCACACTCTCCCATACACAATTCTCTATCGTTTAGTATATACCACGACCCGGTAGAATAAACATTTATTAATATATGGAGCACATGAAAAATAACATTAAAACGGACAAAAAAACCAATATCTATGGAAGATGATCAATAATTTTTCATGTCTGGCATATAGTGAGCAAATATTCTGGATTTCCTCAAAATTCACCTTTTAATTTTGTTTTCATTAAATAGTGGGTGTTGATCATTTTCAGTTCCACAAGAACTACATTGGACACTTTCGGTATTAGATAGTATGAAGACCGTTGTCAAATCGTTTTCGTAACAAATGGTCCATGCATTGTAATTACAAAATGTGTATTCGTCAAGTTTGTCTTTTTTGTATTTCACTATCAATATATTCAGAAATAACCCATTATATCTAATACATTTGACATTTAATATATCATCACTGAAATATAATCTATTTTTTGTTTCCATTAGTCAGAAAATCCGTTTTCGTATCACATTCAAACAATTCATATGGCTATTTTATCGTTCGCTAGGCTACCAAACCATACATTAGTTGCGATTTAACATGTGCAAAATATATATAATGTTAAAAAGAGAAAAAAACTTTTTCTTTGTTTTTTACCACTTTTAATTGAAACTAACGTTACTGCAGTTTCGTCCTAAATGGACATTTTCAAACTTACACAATAAACTAACAATGATTCATTATATTCGCCAATATATACCATTCAGATACTTGATTGAGTACCTGAATTATCCGTTCACAATGCGGATGTCTGATAGTTGGTTTTATAATTGGTCTTTGGAAGTTTCAATAGGTTGACCACTATTATATTATTCATGCAGTCATTTTTCACTGTGGTTCTGGCGTTGAATTTGGTCATTATTACGACTTGGTCAAAGACGAAATAGACTGGTTTAAGTTTGACGATAGTCTCGTCACGAGGTGTTCTGGCGATGTATTGAATTCATTGGAGCCTCTGGAGACACCCTACATTTTATTTTATGAGAGAAAGGTCATTGGCAGATCAAGATTTTCAGATGATGTGGTGCTGCAGGTTTTTCCGTGTTTTCTTGTAGCTGAAAAAGCAAATGCGCAACTGAAATCACTCCGCTCCGGAGCGCCAATTAATTTTTATTGTTATTTTTATATTATACTACTAATAAAATAAAATTATTGGGTGACTGAAAGTGATGAAAATGTTGTATTTTCACAAGTAATCATTAGTGATCGAAAGAAACCATTCTTGTTAACATGTGGGTTGTTAGTCTGAAGTGGATGTTTTTTCAATGTCTCAATATCGAATGACTTGAAATGCATTGTACATATCCCAATCAACAACAACCTTGTTATTATTAACACCACTTGGGTGTCAATTTAAACATACCGCCTGATTAAAAAGCTGTTGAAGCTATGTAAGGTATGATTTTTTTTTATTTCAGACTTTGAACAATGTCTATAGTTTTTTACTTTACCGTGACAGTAAACAGTAGTATCACTTCAAAAACAGTATTTTAAGTTTGTTACAGTTCTTATAATACTTTTCAAGCTATTGCTTCACGTGAAGGTATTTTTTTCCCATCAAGAAATAGTGTAAAATTAATACACCGAATTGTTTTTGATACATCGTTTTTAAAATAACAAAAGTATTGTCACTCTTCGTACAGTAACTCACAAACTTATGGGTAGAATATCATGGAATTTCAACAACTTTTTTCTGAAGGTTAGAACTAACTGATAAAGTTATGCATGCAATAAGACTAGCACCACCATCTTGTGTTAGCCCCGAGACTTTTCAGCCCAGGAAGTATATGTAAAATATATTTGTGGGTAGGAATTATTTCAACACTATTTGAAACTCTTTGGACTCATAAGAAATTGTCACTACGGATGAACCGAATCAAAAACAAAAAAAATCTAGAATAACTTGAATTTGGTAGAAAATACCGACGACGTTCGTAGAATATTTTGTTTCAATTAGTCGCAACTCTAAAACTGGTGCAGACTTCAGCAAGATTGGGTTTTTATACATTCAGGCAGGGCTGAAAACTTTTTGATGGCGATAAAGGCGGCAGCTCTTCAATTAAAACCTGAAACGTGCTGGGACTCCCGTTTTCACCAAACCACCAAAGTTTGTCGAAAGAGAAGTTCAGAAATGTATTTGACGTAACGTAGCGTTTTCGAGTCAAATATTATTGTGTTGTTTTTACAGAGTTTGAAGTATCTTCGATTTCTCCGTAACAGAAGTAGACTTCTCATCTCAATTCAAACTTCACAATAACTTTGCAAACAGTAATGATTTGAAAATACAGTTCACAAAATGAATGGACATACTTTGAGACTGGCTGTAAATCAAATTATATAAAAGAACAATTCGTTCAGACCAGTCTCAAATTACCTACACTGGAGGTTAATGGAATACCTGTCTGAAAACAACTACTCCCCTTGTTAATACCACGAAGGGCGTTGGATTATATCCGACAGCTGTCAGTGTAGGATTCTTCACTGAAGTTTTTCCTGCATATGTTGTTGAAGATACAATTGCCGAAATAGATTTTCAATTATTGGAGTACACTTGCAGACCGGTTTTGGGCTGTTTGGTCACTCATCATTGCAAGGTATCATCAACATAAAGTCGAAAATTGAAAATCAAATTACTTCAGAGTATCATATCTCGAACAAGGCTGAAATGAACAACACACGACAGGTTTGTGATTGCCTCACCTGCCTCAGCTAGTCTTTTCTCTATTCGATTACATTTTTGGAGTCTTTTGCGATTTTGTTCGACTATACCGTTTGAGTACGGTGATATTTTGACAAACCTGTCTTATACTGGTGCAAAATTCACCACGGTTTCTGGACCTTGATTCATACACTCCATTTTTGGTTGCACGATTCACGAATTATGGATGAATGCTCCATCTTACTGCAAATACAAATGTACTGTCATGAAGGGAAGTTTTTCAATGTCATTTTGTCATATTCTGTCTGGGGACTCAACTGAACGAACTCCAGAAAATAGTTTCAATTATACTGTTTCCTTAAATCCCACACCAGACATTGACTCAATAATGTTTACTGTAGATGAATCTAATCTCAGCAGTAAATTTAAACTTTCTCTAAAAATGTCTGTAATTTGTGAAATTACCTTGAGCCCAATAGCAACAATCTAATTTTTCGTTGTCAATATAGTTGTCGGGCTCAAACTTGTAGCAAATAAAGCATCTTCTGATTTTATCTTTGAATATTTTTAATTAACGAAACTCAGGCGTGGATAACCTTGATTTCTTCGGCAATATGTTATATTCACGATATCGATGTATTGAACCATTAATAATCAGATTTTGATAACACTATCAGTTACATTAAACATAACATCCAATGCAACTGTTTTGAAGCACGTAGGGTCGCCTTGAGTTGAATTCTGCAGTATCTTCTCTGCTACTTCGAGCATCAACACCAAACAACCAAAAAATTTCGATTTCCTTGAAGTTAATATTTCACTAGAATTTTAACCGAAGTAAATGTAGAAATGTGTTTATTCCGACAGACAAATTGTTTATTATCTTCATGTGAATTCCTTCAAATATCTAGAGACAGGCTTGTCTGGCCATCAGTACCACAAAGTCAGCGGCCATGGAGATCCTACTAGATCTACCTGCTCTCCACATTTTTCTGAAGAGAAGGGCTAGATGGACTGCATATAGACTGGTAAACATTGGCAATTGAACAATTCAATTTAATGCAGAGTGCAACAGACTGTTGGTTGAAACTGGAAGTCACAGCAATCTGTGACTTTATTTCTCCTCGACTCTCCTCGATATGAAGACTTAACAGATTGTCCCTGGTTTGGACTCCTGACCATACTGGCCTGGAAGGGGCAATGAGACTGCTGACTCCTTTGCAAAGAAAGGTGCTGCAAGCAGCTTCATCTGACCAGAACCTGTCATCAATATCGCTTTAAGCTTTGCCAAACAAAGATTGAACACATTGAATGGCAAGAAGATTTATAGACTTCTGGCAGAAACTTTCAGGATTGGCTCACTCTAAGGCGTTTATTCACCCTTGGAAGCTTGATACAAAATAGTTGTTGGACTACAGTACGGATGAACTACGATGTTTAACAGACCTTCTCACTGTCATTTGAATCATCATATGCAGAGACTCGGACTGTCGGAATACAGTGTGTGTCACCTCTGTTTGGAAACTGATGAAATAACAGGGCACATGCTTTCTGCCTGCCCTGCTAGGTACTGAATCAGGTTTTCAGAGTTCAGAAGAGGCGTACTGTCACTATCTGACCTGAAAGACCATACAAACTAATCGGCTTCGTTGAGAAGCTGGGTTTATTTGGTCGAGTATGAATAGGTGTGAGCCACAATAAACCCATGTGGATTGCAGTGAGGGTCGAAGAGAACCACTCACTTTGGACCTAACCTAACCTAACCTTCAAATATGGAAAATATAAAGGTGTCTTCATCTATATCGCAACACACTGCACGTACAAGTACACCATACTTTACAAAATATTCCTTTTATCTCAATATCGCTTGCACCTACAGGCAGCAAAATAAAAAAATTTAACGAGAAGATACGGTTCGAATGATATTATTCTGGCTCATACTCAGAGCTGAACGAGCACAAATGACGTTGTAATTCCGAATGTTGATCGCTACGTTGGCGGCTCCTGCAATGCAATAGCACTATTTGATCATTAGGAAACCATTTTCCCCATCATTGCTCAAAGCATGTAACTGTTACACATTTCGTCGAACACGTGAAATACAAATGTAACGTTGGCAGAATGAAATGCTTTTCGTTATATTCCATAACAAAATAAGTCGTTTACCTGTTACTTGTATAATTTTCATTTCACAACGTTTTTCATGATATTGATTGGAGTTTTTCAATAATGTTCATTCGATGAAAAAATTACACTTCAATACTTTCCATTAGGATAATTGGGTTTGTCTGTGATAAGAAATGGCTTGTGTTTTGCAGGAATACGTTATTTCAAAAATATTCCTTCATTCATGGGTAGCTCAGTTCTGCTCTTGTTATATGGATTTTTTTCTGTCGACTTCAAAAAAAAATATTATGAATTGGACACGTATTATTGAAATAACAATATTATTTGACGTTTATCCATTTCATCAGGTTTCAAAACAAATGTAGAAAACTTTCATAGGTGCATGTAGGTATCTATTTAATTATATTGTATACTGTGTGTTTCAAATTCGATCCTCACCATTGGGATCTCGGAAATATGAGAGATACGAAGATGGTTGAATTGGGACAAAGTTGCACATTTACTTTACTAAAAATATGCCTTTTCGAAAGTTCTGAAATGCCAAGTATATCCGGAGATATACGGATAAAATCGAAATTTCTAAAAATGGATTTTATTTTTTTTGGTTTTATTTTTCGAGGAATTCGAAAATAAATTGCACCTTCCATTGCCACTTTTTTCATACTACATAATGATGTTTACAGATTTGCTATCCGACGTTATGTCTTCCAGCCATCATTATCAACTTTATTTTTTCTTATAGGGGCTACATTGGTTCCTTTCTGTTTTGAATAAAACCAGATTTTATATTTTCAATGATGTATCATATGTTATCATTGTTTTTCGAAAAATCTGAGATATTCACTTTCACGAATGAAGAAAAGAAGAGATATTATACAAATTTAATACAATTAAGATAGAAACAGTGTTAGGACTTCGGAAATGAATTTGAACTTGTATCCCAGAAGACGACAACCACATCGAACTATGTTCAAGTTCTTAAATAAAAATATTACCGAGTTTGTTTCATTTGAAACGCCAAGAAAAACATACGGAGACAGAATGGAACAGAAAAGTGAAGAAAATGTGATAAATGAGGTATGTGTGAGGTAAGTTAGAGTTAGACAATAAAAATTAATAATTTACAGATAAACATGAACCCGAGGAAATCTACATGTCAAATTTTCTCCAAAATGAATATTTGTCCTCCAAGTGCTTGAAGACATCTCAAAAAAGGCGGTTTAAAATGTTATAAAATACACATATATGAAAAATTGCATCCAGGTGATCCGAAATGGCGATTAGAATTTTGTAATTAGCTAATAAGAAGACCTGACACTTTTATCAATTGTGGGATATTCAACCGAAATAACGAACACATTTGGAGCATACACAATCTCAGGCAGTTCCGAGAAATTTGACCTCAAATGCGATTTAGTATTAACGTGTGGGCAGTAATTCACAAAGAGAGAATTTTGGGTCCTTATTCATTTGAATGAATTGAGAAACGTATCACCAGATTTTTATGTCGATTTTTAAAGACTCTTTGGATGATCTATCTATGACTAACTATAACAATATCTGGTTTCAACATAATGGGGATCCACTGCACATTACCAGATGAGTATCTAATTACCTGACTGAATGGTTTGGTGATGAATGGATAGGGAATAATGGGCCGGTGAGGTGACAAGCAAGGTCTCCAGACTCACGTGTTATGGATACATTCTTATGGGGTACACTGAAAGATAGAGTTCATGGTCAGAAGGAATATTAAAATATTGAGGTCCTCATTGTTACAGAGGTGGGAAGATTGAAGAGGAGGGAAATTAATCGTTCACTGAATAATATTCGAGGAAGGGCAAAATTGTGCTATCATGAACAAGGAAATCATTTTGAGCATTTGGTGTGATTTATTTTTGTCTCTACATTTTAGTTCTTTATCATTATTTGTTCAAAGTTCTATTTTCATTGAAAAGGACACAATGTCCAATTCACTTCGTACACAGCCCATTTATCAAATTTTGATTGTTGGTTTTGTCTCCGTATTTTTTCATTAGCTTTTCAAAAGAACCAAACTCGGTGAGATTTTGTTCCAATAATTTGAACATAGTTCAAAGTGATTGTAGTCTTTTGGGATACAAGTTTGAATACTATTCCGATGTCCTGACACTGTTTCTATCGTATTTGTAATAAATTTGTATTATATCTCTTTTTCCTTCATTCGTGAAAGCTATTTTTTGCCAAATATTCAGTGACTTGAACAATAACAAAATATCATTAAGTGTAACAAATTGAAAGTAAAATTTAGAAACATCAAAGTTGAAGCCTATTATGATAAGAACTGATTTTTTTCAATATCTCCAATTTTTCACTAAGAATAATAACTTATGATACATCATTGAAAAGGTAAAACCTGATATTCTATTCAAAACAAAAATAATCTAATGTAGCGATGATATGGAAACAACTGTGTTAAATAAAAAAATATGTGAATTGCAATCGTTCATTGCTTTTAAAATAAGGTAAAATATGTCATCATACAAACTTTGACAGGCTATATCTCGAAAACTAATTGGGTCCAACAAATAATAAAAAGTGCTGAATTCCTAACATTATGTTATATAGCATCATCCCTGAAAAAATCGCAAAAATCCTTGCGTATCTCACCAAGTATAATTTAACCGACCTTAAATTAATGAATTAATCATTGATTGTTCAAATTCCAAATACAACCACGAAAATAGGTCGTTCTTTTTGTATTGTTGGAAAAAACATTAACTATACATATACGTAGCATTACCTTCTGTTAACAATCATAAACGTTTTCTTCTGAAACACTAAAATTATAAATATAATGCCAACCCAATTGATATAAACACGTTTGGGAAAGTGCCCTCTACTATTGCTGAATTTCTCAACTTCCCGTAACCAAAGGTTACGTAAAATACAGGTCACTGTTTCAGGTCTTCTGCTTCCCTGCTAGCAGAATCAGAAACAAATATAACGAATATTAAGAAGCACAGGGGATAGAATTTGGGGTTATATCGATCAATTTATTTCTTATAAAAAGGTTATTGGTGAAAGAATAATCCTATACTATAGTCCTCTACACTTCAAAAATTAAATGTTAATGCCCATGAAATTGTCAACTCGGGGTTATATCGATCAATATATTTGTTATAAAATGGTTATTGGTTAAAGAATAATCCTTCACTATCGTCCTCTACACTTCAAAGATTAAATGTTAATGCCCATGAAATTGTCAACTCGGGGTTATATCGATCAATATATTTCTTATAAAAAGGTTATTGGTGCAAGAATAATCCTACACTATCTTCCTCTACACTTCAAGAATTAAACGTTAATGCCCATGAAATTGTCAACTCAGACAGTTCAAACATAATACAAGACTCTTCAACATCCCAAGTATTAACATCAGCAGTTGTTCCAATTGTACTTTTCATATTATTGTTCATAAATAATAATAATAATAATGTACGCAATGTATATAATACATTTGTAACAGAATTTCATTGTATCTATATCTATTGTTCATAACAAAACTTCCTTGAAAATTGAATAGTTTTTTTTTTAATTGATATTTTGTCGAAACACTAGCTACTTCGTAAACATCATCTTTCAATACCATTAAAAAATGTCACTTTCAATGACAGTTGCACAAAAACGGTTTTTCAACGGTTTTATTTAGCTTGCCCCGTTTGCTTGGGAAAAATATAGTAATTAAAGCTTGATCCCCTTCCTTTCGACAGATCGATCTGATATTTGGGACACACATTCAGTTTTGATGACAATACAATTCAATAAATTATGTCTCATTGTGATTTCAAGATGGCAGCAGCTACAAAATGACAGTTTACATATTTTTTTCACAACTACCTCAATTTGGGTATAAAATGACAGAAATTGACTAGTATTATAGAAGTACATCTATACAAAGAACTTTGTCAACTCATAATCAGGATACAAGCATGGATCTCCCACCCAAATCCAGATTTTGTATCGTTTCGAGGATTGTGTGTCTTTGGGGTGGCTGAAAATGATACGTCGCTAGCGATACACCACCCAAGTAAAAGGTTGAAACGTGCCGAGAACTGCATGAAAGTAAGGAGGACGAAAATTATAAACTAAAGACTCGAAAATAAATTAGGTAAAATATTTTTTTTATGTTAAATGGTTCAACTGAAAAAAATAACAATGATATAGATAATATACTGAAAGCAAAAAAATAATTCGGAAGGTCCTAGGTAGCGCTCCTCACACCACTCTCCTCAGCAATCTACGGGCGTAGTATTTACACATTCACTCAGGTTACGTTAGGCGTAACCTTTATCTGATCAGTATCGTAGCTTGCTGAGGAGGGTGGTGTGATGACTGCTACCTAGGACAGAATTTGTTTATTTTCAATAAAACCGTTCAACATGAAATTTCTTCTTGCTTATTTTATTTTGATAAAATTTCAAAATAGCAGTGTGATTTTATATTTAACACATTTTTCAGTATTACAAATAATTTTCAATTTCAGGTATGAGAATATTGGTGATGCTTCTCCTGGACACCTTACCTATGCTAGGAAATGTCTTGCTGCTCTGTTTCTTCGTATTCTTTATTTTCGGTATTGTTGGGGTGCAACTCTGGCAGGGGGTGTTGCGACAACGGTGTGTATTCAATAGTGAACAATTTCCCCACATACCTATGCCAACGTAAGTAATTCAAGGCATGCTTTCAAGTAGAATTAGATTTCAAAAAGTAGATAGTAGGTACTAATGACAAATATTTTAATTGAAAAACAGAACGAACGCTTGAAATTAGATCTTTCCAAATAGTGTTATCAACATTAAACATTTGAAAGTCATTTGTATATTCACTGTAGTTTATGAATCAAAATCTTTGAAAAGTGCCCCCACAATGGAATCAAAATGACAATCCTGCGATCAACTAATATGCGAGAAACTGAGAGAATGATCAGATATGGTGGAGTAACATACCATAAAATATTGAAATTAAATTACAGTTTATTGTATGATTTTCACTATGGAAGGTTTTACAATAACCGCGATACGTGTTTCGCTATGTAAGCTTGAGAAAGTTACTGTGTCGCACTTTTTTTAAAACTCTTCATAGTGAAAATCGTATCATAAATGTCATTGATGATGATGAATATAGATTTATAGAAGTATTGGCCAGTTCTATTCAATTAATAAAGCCACTCTTAGATTTCATGAATGTTATTCCTATCTGAATATCCAATAAGATTAAAAGTACTAATTAACCAAACCTGGAATTATTTGTTTAAGGCATTCTCTTCAGAAAACGAGAGTCTGCGAATGTTTACATGAATTGTACAAAGTTACTCGAAGTCAATTCAGTCCCTTGAAAACTTTGGCAAGTGTGTCCTTTCACTCTTTGAAATTTCAAATGCAAAAATGAAACGCTTTTCGTAAAATGAAAATTAAATTCAGTCTCATCTCCGAAGGTACACTCATAATGATGTCAGGTAATTTATAAATATTGACAAATCAAAATATTCATGACTCTCGCAATAAGCGTTCGATTAATAACAAGATTACAACTAACAAAAATATGTTTTATATCTATGAAAAGGAAATATTTCTGAAAAATTATTTTGTTTTAACTTTTCTGAGAATATGAAAGTTTCAAATTAGGAAGAAGATGAAAAAGATATTACTGAAACACTTCGTCACAGGAAAACAGTTCAAAAGTTCATACTACTACTACTACTGACATCGAATATAGTTACTTCACTCTCAAACTTCAGAATTTTATTTATGAAAAGAAAATACTTTCCGAAGGGCTAAACTGAAAAAAAAATGTCTATCTATGTATCTTTTCTGTTTAAAATCGTATTAAAAATTATTTTCTATTTCATCTAGTATAAATTCAAAAATGCAATACCTTCGAACAACTCAAAGTATAATGGAAGCTAAAATCAACACAATTTCAATTAAAAAGTAGCAAAGATATTTGAGAAAGTTTTACATCATCCTGAACATTTCTATCTCGTAAGGTATCATGGAGAAAGTCGTGAACCACCATATCCTCAAATATTTGGAAGGCTTCAATATCTTGAGCGATCATCAATATGGCTTAAGAAAACAGATCAAAAGGCGACTATCTATCGTATGTCACCCATATTTGCAAAAATGCAATCGAAAAATACGGAGCTGTTGCGCTTGATATTTGTAAGGCCTTTGACCGTGTGTGACATGAGGGATTTTCGGCCAAACTTCGATACGCTTGCATATCGTATCATTTTTGTGTATGGCTCTTCAGCTTCCTGAAATAACGTTCCCTGCAAGTGGCCATCCATGGATATCTCTCGAATACTTTCACCATCAACGCTGGTGTTCTCGAGGGATCCATATTATCTCTTACCCTATTTTTATTGTATATCAACGACTTATTGACAAAAACCAAGAATTCAATATTCCAGGAATTCCAGGATATCGGCTACGGAGGCACATCGTCATCGACAGCTGGAGGTTGCAAGTCTTAATGAGGATCAAGAAGTGATTTCCAACACTGTTCAACACAATACCACAAAAATCCAGGCATCGATTTTCTCCAAGGAGATAAATGTCTGCGAACTGGATATAATAATGTCAGGTTAGACAATTCCACTTTCTGTTTTTTGTGGGTTAAAATGGATACCATTTTGTCTTGGCACAATCATGTCGATGGAATTTCAAAGGCTGCTTCTCAAAAGCTTGGAACACTTTTCCGAACCTGAAAACTGTACACACCTCAGCAATTTTTGATGCATTACAAAGGTCAGATCAGACCTCCTTTGGAGTATTGTTCTCATGTATGGAGCTCTGCCCCCAAACATACCCTGACGTTGATGCATCTCATCCAGCAAAGAGTCATCCACTTGACTAAAGACGCTAACAACCTTGATAGCCTGGAACATCAAAGAAAGGTTGGATATTTGTCTGTCTTCTGTAGACACTTTCACAGGAAGTATTCAAGTGACTTGGCACATTTGTTTCCACCATGAACGGTACATATCAGAAATGCGCGACGGACTGTGGCTGCTCATCATTCAGAGGTTCAACTCAGTACACCTTGAATTTCACTGTTTAAGAATTCTTCCATCTGGAGAACTGCGTTTATGTGGAATAAATTTCAATCGTGAATCACTACTTTCGCATAGGCACGCTCTGAGAGCTCCTCAAGGATTTTCGTGTAGTGATTTTTTTGTCTTAAAAAAATTCAAGTCAGTGATGATATACAGGGTATGTCACGTAAAACTATCGGCCAATTTCATCACACATCTATATGTTTACTTTCTACCATTTTAAAATTGCTCCACCTATTTGAATTTCACATAAATTTATTCATCGTTCAATTTGAGGAAGTCTTTCTGCCTCCCACCTTGTTTTGTGGATTAGATTCTGAAATGCTCGTATATATGTTCATTCACTAAAATTGAAACCCCAATGGTACTTCATCTACTTCCCACATGACAAGAGAGATCTAATTTCAAGAGTTTGTCGTTAGTAAACCGTATTGAAGTTTATTCAACCGAAGAATAACTTCTAAATAATAATATCCATTGAATTTGCTTCATTTTCTATTATTTTTTTGTACACTTTATTCGAAAACCAAATCAATGCTTTTGATTTCAATCGAAACAAACCCAAGATCCTGCAGTTCATACATTAAAACGGTTTTGCAAAATAAATATTTATATTCACATAAAACTCCATTGAGAACATCCCATACATCTAATTCAAAAATAATCACCATGCAAGTTTGATCCCCACGTATTTTTGAAGTAACTCAACGCATGTGAAATTTTATGCATCGATTTTGAAATTTTAATTTGTCACCCGATTCTTCCCCAGTTTTTCAAGTATTCCCCTACAATTTTCAGATTTTGCTTAAAGTGTTGCGGATCATCAATAAATAAATTCACAGGTTCTCGAGGCTTCAAAATTCAATTTAACGAAACGTCGATGAAAAGTTCAGTTCAATTGGAGTGAATCGTAATACCAATGTGAATCCATTATTTATTGATGATTCTGAATCCATGGTAAAAACTATACTACAAATCATCCAAATCGGCCATGAATCGTTATTGCTTTCGGGTATTAATCAACACTCTATTGTCACTGTGACTTTCAACAAATGCTAGAAATGTGTGATTCTAATTTCATATACGCATATAAATCAAGCTCAGTTTTGTAGTGAATGGCAATAGCGGATGATGCTTAATTGCCGGAAACTTTTATTAACATCATGAACTGTAATATTTTAGAAGGTGATCCTTATGCTCAACTTTGACCCGTTTCCAATAA